>JBBPRF010000018.1:0-147175 GCA_038092875.1 Lanmaoa pseudosensibilis | reverse complement strand
GTCGATACAATGACTCAGGATTAATTTATGAATTCCTATAGTCTCTTCTAGGTACTATCCAGAAAACCCCCGATCCGTACTTGGATGAACTCCAAGAGATGCTGGCTGCATCTTGTGGCGTTGCGATCTCACGTACAAAAATTTGGAGGAAGCTTCGCAGAGCAGGATTCACGATGAAAAAGGCAAGCGTTAATTTATATTTGCGGTGACTGCTCCTTATCCTCCTAGATTACACGTGTTGCAGCAGAAAGGTCTGCACAAAAACGACTTGAGCACCTTGCTAGGATAGGAATGTATGAGGCAGAACAGCTGGTTTTTGTTGACGGGAGTTCTCTGGATCGCCGCACAACTTATTGTGGTCATGCCTGGTCAATTCAAGGCACCAAGGTGCAGCGTAAAGCATTCTTCGTGCATGGTCGACGGTGAGTCCATATGTCGTTATAGATCCATTGATTATTACTGACCACCAGAAAGCATCTCTCACTTCGCGAAGGGGTCCTGCATTGTAGTGTGGTCGAGGGGTCCTTCTGTACAGAGATGTTCATGAAGTTTGTCGAGCGATTGCTTGACAATATGCAATCTTTCCCTGCTCCGAACTCTGTCATCGTGATGGATAACTGCAAGATTCACAAGCATCCTGAGGTCCAGGAGTTAATTCAGGAGCGGTAATGTGTTTTTATTACACAAGTTCATGAATGTGCACTATCGTTGCACAGAGGAATGCGGTGTGAATTTCTGCCACCTTACTCTCCTGACCTCAACCCTATCGAGCTCCCTTTCTCAGCATCGTAGGAATGGCGACTACACTCGGATGGCCACGACGCAGTTGTCGGATGAAAAGATATATATTACATTGCTTAAGGCGCTATATGTCATCCCTCCTGACGACGTATTTGAATGGTATGCACATTGTGGCTACGTATGATACCAATGTTCTCCAGCATTGTATCAGGTGTTGATGTTTTGTTATGATTGTCATCAAGAGATAAGTCAGGAAATATAGAACAACAGGTCCACTATTGATCGGACAGTGTAGTGAGTGACGACGGTGTACTATGAGGCCGAGCCCCGGAATTTCAAAATTTCAAAACTTCCATCGGTCTACCGGAAATGATTCACTCCTACGAGTCGAATGGTACCATTTCATTGAATTCCGGCTGGGTGCCGAGGCGCTATGGGCATACGCACTTGTCTACACTACAACTCCAGGTTCTTTCCATGCGAATAGTGCACAGACGAGCATGCTCTCAGCCGCTGTGCAGCTTGCTCCGCAGTGAGATCACGCTGGGGCTCCCCCATGACCTCATATCTGCCCGGGTACCATCAGCCCTCGATTCTGGAGCAAGCAGTGACACCGCGTACCCAGCTAAAAACTTGCGCACCGTCGCGCTCCTCAACAACGGGGGCTCGAAATGGACGTGGAAATGTGCAACATCATTTTCGTCCTCCACCAGTGTTCCGTCGACACACTTGGGCGGGAGGGGACGCTGGTGGATGCCCATGGCGTAGGCAAAGGAGCAGGAGAAGAGATTGTCGTAGCGGATCGTGACGTGAGAAATGATATCTGCGAATGCGCGGGTCTCTTCTGGGGCAAAGTGGGACAAGGAGGGTATATGCCTCTTGTATGGTAACACTAGTGCAGCGCTGTGAGCTCTCGAAAGGAACCAAAGCAGAAAAAATGCGTTTACCCAATACTTCAAACGGCCAGTAAGCCCACCACGGAACTAAAGCAACAAAGTGTTCGTTCTCGACCACGATGCGTTCTTTTGTAGTGCGCTCATAGGTGACGTATTCGCACAAGAGACACGACTTGTTCTGGTACCCCTTCGGTCCGTTGGTCGTTGCTGCAGCGGACACGGCGTAATTGCGCAGATTGCTTAGCTCCTTGGCTGGAATGGTGGGAAGCGTAGAGGTGGACCAGACTTGACTGTGGGGATGTGGATTGGAACAACCCATCATCGCACCCTTGTTCTGCTCCTCCCGTGATCAACCCGTGTACTTGCTAAGAATAAGAGAGCGACCTGCCTCGAAAATCTGGACATATCCGATGCCGTCCTGAGTGCCTCGATGATGGTATATACGTGTCCACTCTTTGACGATGGCCACGATATCGTCCAGGCTGAGGGTGGGCAGACTTAGGTCATGCCTTGGATGGAAACAGACGACATCGCAACCACCCTGGATCGGCTCGGTGGTCAGCAAGGGATGACGGGCAGCAGGGGGAGCAGGTCCCGGTGGTGGGAGAACGGCGGCGTAGTCGTTCTCAAACACCATGGTGGCCTTGTAGTCCTCGTTGACCGATCCGTTCGCGCGGGTGTTCCCTGGGCAGAGATAGCAGTTCTTGTCATACTGGGGGAGATTGGACTGTGCGGGGGGTTCTGTCTGACCTAGCCAAGGACGCTTTGTGCGGTGTGGAGAGACGAGGACGTGTGTGTTGCTGAGGGGGTTGTCTGCGGAGGGTGAGGAGGAGATGCGGGATGTGTGAAGGGGACTTACATCGTCTGTGGGGGTGCATCGTCGGGTCGAACTGGTCTGTCATTGCGCTGGCCGGGCTTGGTTGCTTGGAAGCCTCGGACGTCGTCGTCAGGCAGGAGCCAGGACGATTGTACTTGACGTCGGCCTGTCGCATCCGCGCGGTAGTACTAGCAGTCAGTTGCCAGCTGCAGTGACTTTGTCCACTTCTTCGGTCGACATGTCCGATTCAACACAGAAACGACGTCGCATCCAACGCTCGCCTTCGCCGCCAGTCTACAAACTCGACGACGAGGACGACGACACGTACGAACCGTACATCTCCGTCGCGCAACGACGCGAAGCCAAACTCGCCAAACTCACTGCGCTGTCGTCCACAGACGCGCGGGAAAAGGCAAAGAAACAATTAGAGGAGTTGCTCGAGAAGGAGGATGCGGAACGCGAAGAGGAGAAACGCAGGGAAAGGGCAAGGAAGGAGAGAACGCTCCTCTTGGAGGCGCAGGAGGTCCATTCCCGCAAGGCGGCAGAAGGTAGGCGTCTTTTGCGTTCACCTTTCGTCTCGTTTCACCTCCTCAACCTTTAGATGCAAAGAAGACAGACGTAGAAAAGGCTGAGGAGGCCGACGCTGAAATCCTCGCTGCAATAGCTAGTCGGAGAAAGCTCGCTTCAGATCTAGAGCTCGCAAAAGGTATACAGTATTCAGAGTCGCTCAGGGCTTCGTAGGTTCCCCCGTCCTGCCTACGATACTTTAACCTGATTCCCCGCTCAGATGGAGACCTCCAAGGTATATCCGCGAACGTACAGAGGAGCAGCAACGACGTCTACGCGAAAAGTACCACATCATCGTCGATGGCGAGGACGTACCACCTCCAATCGAGCACTTTGAGGTGAGTAGAATATCAGCGTTCCATACAAAAGGACTCTCATAATTTTTCAGGATATGAAAATACCAGATTCCATGCTTCAGTTCCTCAAGTCCAAGAAAATCACCACCCCCACCCCCATCCAGCTTCAAGGCATACCCACTGCGTAAGTTTCCTTCTTCTCGTCGTACAGCCCAGCGCACTTACGCCCTACAGCTTCGCTGGTCGAGACATGATCGGGATTGCATTCACAGGTTCCGGAAAGACCCTTGCTTTCTGTCTTCCCCTCATCATGCTCGCTCTCGAAGAAGAGGCCCGTCTTCCCTTTGTCCGTGGCGAAGGTCCCGTCGGCGTCGTTCTCTGTCCTTCGCGCGAGCTTGCAACACAAACATATGAAAACGTTCTCTCATGGACTGCTGCCATCTCCAAAGATCACAAATACCCCCCTCTGAACACATTGTTGTGTATAGGTGGCATATCCATGGGCGAGCAGAGCCACGTGTTGAACAAGGGACTTCATATCGTCGTTGCCACACCTGGGAGACTTATCGACATGTTGGAGAAAAAGAGGTTCGGATTTGCGAATTGCAAGTTTCTATGTATGGACGAGGCGGATCGCATGATCGATCTGGGATTCGAGGACGACGTCAGAAATATCATGAGTTTCTTCAAGGTGCGTCTCTCACCCGGTCGCCTTCCGCAGGGCCGGACAGTGTGTTTTCTGAATTGCATGTGTAGAGTCAACGCCAGACACTCCTCTTCTCTGCGACGATGCCACGCAAGATTCAAGACTTTGCACAACAATCGCTCGTCAGACCTGTGCTCGTGAACGTCGGCCGTGCAGGCGCTGCCAACTTGGACGTACTCCAAGTCGTCGAATACGTCAAGCAGGAAGCAAAGATGGTGTACCTTCTCGAGTGTTTACAAAAGACGGCACCGCCCGTGATCATCTTCAGCGAGAACAAGAACGAGGTCGACGGTTCGTGCACGTTTTACTCCCATCCATCCATTGGCGTGAGCGGGTTTGCATTTTTACTCTTGGGAAATAGATATACAGGAATACCTCCTCTTGAAAGGTGTCGAAGCGGTAGCGATCCACGGCTCGAAAAGTACGTCTTCGCCAGACCTCTCCCTCCCTTATTTACTGACCCCCCGCCCCCTCGATAGCTCAAGAAGAGCGTCAATACGCTATCAAGTCCTTCAAATCCGGGGCCAAAGACGTCATGGTCGCGTCCGGCGTCGCCTCCAAAGGGCTCGACTTTAACGACATCCAACATGTCATCATCTTTTCCATGCCGAAGGAGATCGAAGACTACGTGCACCAGATCGGCCGCACGGGCAGGAGCGGCAAAACGGGTATCGCGACGACATTTGTGAACATGGGTACGCCGGAACAGACGTTGTTGGATCTCAAGTATCTGTTGATGGAGGCGGGGCAAAAGTGCGTTGGCTCTCTCTCTCTCTCTCTCTCTCTCTCTCTCTCTTTTACTACTCGGTTTTTATGTGCCTGCTCCTGACCGAACGCGCGGTGGTGTTGTAGGGTCCCTCCGTTCTTGCAAACCATCCAGGATCCACGTGCGACACAAGGCGGGTCCCTCAAGGGATGTCCGGTCTGCGGAGGTAAATCGTCGTATGCTCGTACCTCTCGACTTGTGTGCGATTGCTCACGCTCTTTCTCAGGTCTTGGACACGGCATTTCAAATTGTCCCAAGCTGGAGGACGCACAACGTCGACAGATGGCGTCGCAGAGGGCTGCGCACGGCGATGGGGGTGGATATTGAGTGTTCGATCTTCCAGTTTGCTTTGCAATGCAGACTCTATCCTCTCGGTCGCGCTTTTTTGTCTCGTCATGGATTCGGGTTCCGTTTCGATATTTGTGCTATGGTACAGTGTGCCCTGCGATAATCTTAGGGCCGGTGCAATGAATGTATAAAACGATACATGATATATGCAATGCGAAAAGAAATAGAGAATGAATGTAGTGCCTTTTTGGTTGGTGGAGTTTTGATGATTTATTCATCGAGCAAGTGCTCATCCGTTGAAAGCATAGTCGCGACGCATCTTGACGGTATCGAACGGCCTGCGCATGTGAGATCTATTTTTCCCATGTCAATGGACGAGCGTTCACCGAACTCGCGCCGAAACTCACGGGTCCCGTAGGGCGGCAAGGAATTCTTGACCATAGGAATTCCACTTGTTCTCAACCACATCTGGTTCCTCACAGTCCATGAGAATATTTTTAAAGGCTTGTTCATCTGTGGTGCGCGTCCATTCGTCAGCATAATTCCAGCATGGCGCTGTAAACGGACAGGCAACATAACATACCTTTCGGGTCGGTCAATGCCAATAGCTGAAGGGTATCATCCTGTAGAATGGCATCCAATGGGTATTTCCTGAACCTCTCCGAGATCTATATTGCGAGAACAATTCACGCATCGACCCAAAAACGCCAATCTAAGCAGCCTACCTGCAGTCTCGTCTCCTTCAACCGCTCCAGTCTCGCAGCAGGCTCATCTTCAGGGACCGCGACCGGTTTGCTTTGCAAAGCCGTCGGACGGTCTGTCGAACCAGCTGACCTCGACGTGCCAGCCTGCGGGATCCTGGATGTCGTCGGCTCGGGTACATCGGCATCATCAACCACATTTTTGAGCACTTCCGATTCGGACGGATCATCTGGATCTTCGATGTCTTCGTACAGATTGAGGTAATGAGGTACTGGCTGAGGATCCGGTTCTTTGCCCTTCTTGCGTGGCGCGGGCTTCGCGATCGCCTTCTTCGCGGGCGCTTTTGTGTCTTCTTCCTTTTCTTTCCAGGACAAGACCAACTGTTTACCTCCATCTAGATAATCCGGAGCAGCACTACCGAGCTAATGGCCATGTCAGCATCTACGAAAGGGTCACGAAAAAAAAGCCAGTTACCTGGATATAGGTGTTAGAATAGCCACTGCTAGACGCGACTCTGTACATCGAGACGACTCCCTCGGTGGCGAGGTGATTGAATATACGCTCAACGGTGGGGTGACTCAGTGCTTTACCGGAAGCGTACAAGGAAAGTCCCTTGTACTGCTGGACGGGTTTGTTGTTCTTGCCCTTCCACGTATCCTTGAGTTGACCTAGTGTCACGCCACGACTATTCACAGCCATCATCTCTTGCAAGAGTTGAATGATTTGCTGGGCCTCTCTGGTGAAATCATGCTGGATCAGCGTGCCAGGCCGGTGGCAGTTGTCGCATTGATTGTGGCAATCCTCTGGCTTAAACTCCTCGTCAAAGTGACGCAGAAGGAGCACACGTCGACAATCGGATTCGTTGCAGCAATAAGCAACGACACCTTGAAGTTTGGAGACCTGGCGTTCGATCTCGGCATCAGAAGGTTTATCGCGTGTAGGATCGTTGCTGTTGGGATTCCGAAGCATCTTTTCAATTTTGATAGCATCACTATACGTGTAGACTGAAAGCGCGAGGTAAATATATGTTAGGTCGTCAGTCACAAGGGTCTAGAGTGAATAAACGCTTACAGAGAACGCAGTCGGAGGATCGACCGTCTCGGCCAGCTCGTCCCGTTTCTTGATAATACCTGAGGTATCCGTCAATCCAAGTACTGGCTAGTCAGAAGAAGTGGCGTGTACCCATCCATGTTCTTTGATAACGTTGCGTGAATGACGAATCGGACTAAGTGTAGAGGTCAGAGTCTCGTCTCCAAGGAGAGTTATAAAAAACGCATACCGTCTGGTTTATCAATCCCCATCCCAAAAGCAATCTATTGGGAGGTGAGCCGCAATGACCCATGGTGTAGTATTTGATACGTGCCGTGGCCACTATAACCTTGCATCGCCCCGCCATCCAATCATCCTGGTTGATCTTTCGCTCTTCGTTGTCGATACCTGCGTGGTAATGTCTCGCTTCTATTCCCCACTCTTCCCTGAGTTTCTGTGCCATTTCTTCAGACTCGGCTCTCGACAGCGCATAGATGATGCCAGTGCCACCTGGGTGTTGTGTCTTGATGAATCCTGCGATGTTTTGCACGAGGTCTTTCTTCAGGGACGGTTTCTTGCGGACTGAATAGTGTAGGTTTGGGCGATTGAAAGACTGGGCGAGGCAGACAGGGTTTCGCATCGCAAGGTTGTGCTTGATATCTTCTATTGCATCCTTGTTTGCACTGCCGGTGAGCGCCATGATGGGTATGTCGGGCCAGTTCTTGCGGAGAATATTCAACTCTGCATACTTGGTGCTCAAATCAGGAACGCGCGTTTTGGATGGTCAGCAGAAGCAAAGGTAGACTTGAGACCTACAGAGGCACGGAAATCTCTTCCCCAGCTTCCGATGACGTGTGCCTCGTCGATCACGAATCTTGCTAGCTGCTTCTCCTCGTACAATTGATCTACGACGTCTTTAAGAGAGTCGCTCTTCTGTAATCTTTCTGGAGTGGTGTATACTAGCTTTGGCTTTTCCTCGACGTTACTTCTCATCATGCGCATCGCCTGGCGGACTTCGTTTTCCTCTGCAGCGCTGGTGAGAGGGAAAGCAGGGACACCCTTCTTCCGCAGTGCCGTGACTTGGTCCGTGATGAGAGATATGAGCGGAGATATGACAAAGGTCGTTCCTTGTGTTTTGCCTGTGCTGCAGAGAGCGGGGAGTTGGAAACAAAGAGATTTACCACCCCCGGTTGGGGCGAGATAAAAGACATCTTTGCCATCCAATGTGGCAACGATACATTCTAGCTGGTTGGTGCGGAACGTTGACAACTTGAATGTGTTCTTGAGAATGGTGATGACTTCCTTGTAGTACGGTGAGGAGGTATGGTCTATGCGTCCGCCAGGAGTCGGGGGAATGACTGGAACAGACATCGATGAAGAAGCTGACAGTTGGGGTATTTCGGGTTTGTCTGTGTCGAAGAAGGCCAAGTCATCTGGGATGGGATCAAACTTGTCGTAATATGTATCGTCGCTATCAGCAACAACGAGGGTTGCTGCAGATGTGTCCTGTAAATCAAGTTCCATGATGTCTGGTGAATTGATTGACATGGGAGTGTCCTGTGCCGTGTTGGAGGCAACATTGGTTGTTGTGATGGTGTCGAGAGTTGTGTTGGAGGAATCCGAAACAGCCATAGAGGGGGGAGGAGTGCGTCTGGTATCGATTCGTTTGCTGGTTGCATTGGAGGAGGTACTCGCTGAAGCTAACATGGGGAAGGGTGCAGGGAGCGATCGAGGAGGTTGCTCGATTTCCTCGACAGCATCAAAGGAAGTGATGCGTTGCTTAAGAGCGCGAATACGGTCATCTGTCTGGGATCTACAAGGAAATGAGGTGCGGACGAAGATGGGTGAGGGAGGATACTGACAGGTAGAGGGAGAGGGCCATGATATCGCATGCTTGAGTGCTCTGGATATGATCAGATATCATTTGCCCGACCAAGGCGCGAAAGTTCTGGTTAGAGGACAGTAAGGACCTAAGGTCATCTAGTGATTTCTGGTAGATGTGAGAGATGATGGAGAGATAATGAAAGGGAAAGAGAATGTACCGAGTTGAGGTCGGGGAAGTCGCCGGATGTCTTCTGAGGGGACGACTTGCTGGGGAGGAGAGGGCGAGCAGGAGTGGAAAAGGACGGAGGGAGCTTACGAGAAAACTCGAAAGGGTCAGCTTGGAGTCTAGTACGACGCAAACCCAAGTTGAGAGAATCCACCTCGCTGGAGGTCTCTTCGCGGTCCGGGGAGCAATGACGAGTTGAACTCGAGGCGAGAGTCTTATGGGGAATGTGCTCGATGTCGAGGGGAATGGAGGGTTTGAAGCGCTTTGAGGGTGCGCCGTGAGGGTGGTCGGAGAAGTTTGAAGAGATGCGCTTTGCGGGGAGTGGGGCGGAGGGAGAGTCGGGTATTTCGAGGACGTCGCGAGAGTTTGCGGGTGCGGACATGGGCTTCTTGTGGAAATTGGGAGTGGAGAACACAGGGAGGGCGGTGGACGTTCGCCACGCACTCGCTGCGGTGGATGATGCGCCACCTGGACCTGGGAGGGCAGGCTTGAACTTGGAGGTGGCCTTGAAAAGAGTTTAGTGAAAGAGAAAGGGAGAAGCAGGAAAAGTAAATGGACCTTTCTTGGCAATTTTTGAGGGAAATCTGAGTCGGACATGAAAGCTCGACGGGGACAAGTCGACGAAACGGATAATCAGTTACGCGTCCAATTAAAGACCACGTGACCGCGACGCGACTATCATCACTATCATCATCATCATCAATATGGCAGGTCAGTATTGGTTCCCAAACATGCCCATCCCAGAGATAATGGCAGCCCTGTCCGAGTGGGGTCTCTCTGTCAGCAACGAGCAGCTCGCACGTCCTTCCTCTGACTTTGTCACCGGCGTATACACCGCTTGTCTCGAACAGGTCACCTCCATCGCACCAGAGGTCCTCCACGAACCTGTCCAGAACGCACTCGCAGCGCTGGACGATCCAAACACAGTATGTAACACCTCCTCTTCCTCGCCTGTCCTCACCCCCGTAGGATCTCTACCTCGCCAGCGTCGCACACAACTTCCTCCTCTACCACCTCACCCGCTTTGCAAACGCCGCCCGCATCATGGACTTTAGTGCAATGGATCTCTACCTCCCCGATCCAGAACGCACCCGCTTCGTCCTCTCCGCCTTCATCAACTTTGTCAAGTTCGCAGAACAATGCACCCCCTTTGTCACCAACCTCCGTGACCAGTCCACGACCATCATCGAAGAAAGGGAGCAGGTCGCCCAGGAACTCGCCGCCCTTCAACACAAACTCAATACGCTCAAGTAAGCACCCTCCTCGACACTTGCTCCACACCTCCTCAGCGACCTCCCAGGGCCCAACGCGCAAAAGACGAACCAAAGTGCGATCAACTCCGCGCAGAAAACGCAGCTATAACAGCCCATCTCATGGCCACCAAAGAAACAACACAGGCCGTCGTAAAGGACATCGAAGCCCTCAAAATAGAAAAAGCAAACGTCATCTTGAAAAAGGAAAACATAAACTCCGACACCTCCCTCCTCTTGGACAACATACAGCGCACCAGAAGCAGGATCGTTCAAAGCCCCGAAAGAATAAAGCGCAACATCTCCACAATGGGGGCTACCAGCATCGAGGATAAAAAGACTCTTGCCATGCACGAGGCAAAGGCAAGAGATCTCCAGGCAAAGATTACCGTCTTGACAAACATCGAAAAGGTCCCCCGCTTCCCTACTCTTGCCCCTCTCCTCAATCCCCCCCCCTTAGGACGTGCGGAGTTGCGTAGAACAGCTTCAGACCATAGAGAAAGAAGCCCAACTCCTAGAAAGCTCCCAAAAGGAGCTTGCCGACGTCAAAGATAGCCTAGACTATAAAAAGATCGAACGGATCGAACTCCAAATGAAAAAGGAGGCATGTTGTCCCCGTCTTCCTGTTCTAGCTTCCGTCCCTTACGCAACATCTTAGCGAGTACACAGACAGCTCACAAATGCCCAAGAAAAGCTCGAACGGGCCCAGAGACACGCAGAAGAGAAGCGTCACGCAAGCCAGCAGACCATCGAACGACTTCAACGCGAATACGAGCAAATGGACATTGAACGCCGCGATAATGACAAACTAGTGGAGGAACTCCGCAAAGAGGCCGATGACACCGAGGCAAAGGTATATTTTTCCATTCCCATGCCTCGTCCGCGGCATTCATCCAACACACTGCTCAGATGGCAGAACACCTCAAGAAAAGCGAGGCTGAGCTCAACGAGCTCCTTGCCGAATATTGGAAGCTTCGGCACGAAACAGGTACGCTTTCTCTGTCAAGCTCATCCTTTAGCTGATATCCATTTGCAGAGGTGTATATGGAGACACTCGCCAACAAGCTCAATATGAGCGTCTCCGCGGACTAGTTCATGGATCGACTCAGGCTAGGATAAGTTATTTGCTGTATTATACCACATATACTAGTGCTGTCACGCTCTCCAGCTTTGATGTTGGCATGCTTGTATCTTTGGATTTCACATTCTGGATCTCCCCTTTTGCGTCACCGTGGGCTTGCATTCCCGACAGTACCATACTGTCTTCTTACTTGGCACCCCCGAAAGACCAGTACATCCAAGGTGAAACTAAGTGTCCCCGTCAGCACACCACTCGGGAAGGTGGCAAAAACGACTTGCCCATTCCAACTTACAACCCTCCTTCTCACATCCGATCATCTACAAAAGTGAATGCAATCAGCATCCCGATCGAGCAACAGCCACAGAACGAGTGACAATACCCACCGTCCCATACGATACCTGGTTGCAATAGCAATACCGACGTTCATTCGGGTCCGCTGGAACGCTCGGCCCTGGGGGCTGAGGTTGAGCAGGAATAGTGAGGCGGACACCCGTACGACGTGTGCGAGGAGCCCCGGGAGGCTCTTCGCCGCCAACCACGGCGGGTGGATGAATTTCCTCTTTCTCAGGTTTGGTGGGTTTGGGAGCAGTTGCTTTTTTGCCCTTCTTTGGTGCCTTGGGTGAAGAAATCTGTGGTGGAGGAAGCTCGAAGATTGGAGGCTCTTCGACGTACAGCTCTGGCTCGGGAGAGAGTGATGGGACGGGACTATGTTCGACGCGTAGGGGACGTGCCCATCGGGGGACTACGAGGTCCGGGAGAAGGATTGGGGCTAGGTGGGTGCCGGGACGAACGCCAAGGGATATGGCAGCCTCTTGTTCTTTAATAGCTTGGTCGAGAAACCGGATGTGGCGGTCCACCTATCGCATGCGCGGATGAGGGATACAAACGCGGGAAAGAGAGAACGATTCCCTCACAGTTTCGTATGCGGTCTGCGCAATGCTCACTTTCTCTTCTGCAGTCCGGATAGCCTCTTCGGAAGTTTGGGCAATGTGTTGGAGGAGCGTACGTGTCGCCTCTCCGGGCTTTGGCTGGTATGCCCCAGGTGGGCTAGCGTTCGTGTTTCCCGCTCGAAGGTTGCTATTGACAGGCGCCTTATCATGTGAGGATTCAGTAGAGTCGACCTGCATTGTAGTGGGTGACGCGTCGCCTCCCTGATCAACATCAGAATTGTTCGCGTCCGTTGGGTTGGGTTGATCTCCCTCTGCATGCGAGGAGTTGTCCTTAGTAGCATTCCGTGCTGCTAGACTGTCTCGCAGGTGAATGTACCGCCGAACTGACGCCAAGAGGTCTGTCTGGAAAACTGCACGAGTCCACAAGTGTCAGAGACACCGATACGAGGAGACGCGGACGCGTACCCTCGCCCTGAGAGTCCAATTCGCGCATCAACTTGAACTGGCGATGCAACGACAACGGCAGCTGTTCGAGAACTAATAATAATAATATGAGAGAAGAGTCGGTGTGCACGCGTCGAGGGAGGCGTTGGAAACAGACCTTCGTGGTGTTCCTCCTTGAATGCGTCCCAGACGTCGAGCTCCTGCTTCCGCTCCTCGGTGAGCTCGTCGTCGTCGTCCACTTGTGATTTCGAGCCGTTGTCTTGTGGAGACTCGGATTCGTCGATGGAGGCGGCAGGTTGTTCATCGTCGTCAGTCAAGGCAGCCCGCGAGCGTTGTCGTTTGCGACCCATCGTGGTCGCTGGGTAAGTTCACTGGGCAGCACGCGGCTTGATCGCGGTGTCACAATCGCCCCGTCCTGACTTGAACCCCTCAAAAATCGTTCACACTGCCTTCATCGACCACTGCTTATTCGGAAGAACCGGCTTCGAGCTGTGTGCTCACCGCCGCCATATGGCATTCACAAGAACTTACATCCTGAGTGAGTCAGAATTCGTTGGCTATCTGATACTATCCACCAGCATCCTCCTGTAAGTTTCTGGTGCGTGCGTGAACTATTTCATACGTTTTTCACACCTGACTCACGACGGGACGGACGCGTCGTGCTAGAAGTCGATAGGCGCCAGCACAGCTAATGCACACGTAAGAGACTGGAAGGATATAGTATGTTGTAGGTCCACCGAGTCCACATGGTACCTCAGTGTCACTTGGGAATTGAGTTTGGCGACCACGTCTCACAGCCGCACCAGCATCATTCTTCGTGGAACATCTAGAGTGCCTTTACCGCCTGCCAAAGCCTGGGCAGACAGCGAGGGTGCCATATTTGCTGTGGGCATCCGTTCCCTGGACCACTCGCAAATTCGATCCTTCCGCTGCATTCGAGATTGTCATTTTAGCGCACTTACTTATGGCGACTGGCGTTATTGGATCAACGTTGGGTGCTGCTCAGTTAGCGGCGACGCTCTCCGGCGTCCCCTTCGCTGCGGGGGGCGTGATGGTGTTACAGATGATCAATGCAGCTTGTTCAGAAGTCTCAATACACAAGGTGAACGACCTCTGGGACGTTATCGTCTTTTTGCTAAGACTATCATTGCCGTCCTCCCTCACCGCTTCCATCCCTGTTATCTGAAACAGCAAAAGTCTGCACGGCTGGTTAAGCGGTGCACGACGCTGCTAGACTTCATCAACGACCAGTCTTCGTCGTTGGCTGGCACTGACATGGCTGTTCCATTCGATGAAGTAGAGAAGTGAGTGCTTCTCTTATCTACATATTCTCCCATCTTAGTTCATTGGATGCGTGTTAGCGTCTTATGGAGCGTCCATCGTCGTGTACAAAAATGGGCGGATTGCGGAAAGGTCAAGAGATTCCGTAAGGGAATACATTCTACCCACTTATATCCGTCTCTGAGGCGTGTCTGGTTCGTAGTCAAGAGTGCGCAGATCGCGCGTGACCTGGACAGGTGTTATGCCGAAGTCGATAACGCCATGGAACGGTTGCACGTCAGTTCGGTCCACCCCGAATGGACTCGATCATGAACTCACGCCTCCACAGGTTGCAAATCCAGTTGCAATGATGCGCATGCACCAACGATCGATCGATATGATGCAGTACCATCACGCTTCCGTGACGGAGACACTACAACAGTTCGTTATTACCCCTCAAGAAATCAAGCGAGCTATTCAGCAACATAACTCTGGAGGGAACGAAGCACATGAGCTCATGCGTACAGGTCAAGAGGTAGGGTTCCTTTCACCACAGCGGGGTATGGGTTTCAAATCAAAATCTGGTCCAACAGCGCCTTGTAGAGCTTCGTGAAGAGGCTCTCGCCCCGTCCGACACACTGCTTAGTGATGGTCGGCAGGTCGATCAATCTCCTGCTTCCTCCCGCCCCGATTCTCCCATCACAACTGTGCGGAACCAGATCGAGCGGGCGCTCCTAGACCTTCATCGCCTCACCAACATTCCACCCAGTATACCCATCTTGAACAATCAAGTGAAAAAGACGAATTCAACTTCTGTTCGCGGCGGTCCTTATAGTCAGATATTTGAAGGTCGTTGGCTGGGTGAGAAAAAGGTGTGCATATATATATATTCCTACTCATGTTGGCGCAATGTCTTACCACATGTCTTCAGGTGGCATTGAAAACGCTGCGAATTCTGGACGAGAATGACCCCAAGGCAAAGAGGTTGCAAACCGTCAGTGGCCCACTTGACAGCATGTTCTGCTCATTCTGTGTTAAATCCACCGCCTTTATTGTAGCGTTTCGAGCACGAAATCACCGTTTTGTCGAAACTCAAGCACGAGAACGTGCTCACAATGTTGGGTATCGTGACCGATATGGGGCCCATCCACATCGTAAATTGTTGTGATGGCAAGATCCTGCGACCCCACTACTGACCATGCTCGTCCACAGGTCTCTCCGTGGCAATCGGACAACGTCCGGAAGTGAGTGGTTTTCTATGACATTGATTTGACGACAGTCAACGATGATCAAACAGCTACCGCCATGAAAACCCAGACGTCAATCCTTTGAAGCTGGTAGGTTCCCTGGCATGTCCCCGAGCGACAACTAGTTGACCGCGTCCCCCAGCTCAGTCAAGCCGCCAAAGGTCTCGAGTATCTGCACGGCCAACAGATCGTGCACGGTCATCGTGAGTCTATGAGCCCTATCCCACATCTCCCATGTTTACTGACCAATAACGCCTCCCAGTAAAATGCGTGAGTCTTACGCTCACCTCCTATCAGAATGTATCCATGCTGATCGCCAAAACGCTGACACAGACCAACATGTTGGTTTCAGAAGAGGTAAGAAGAGAACCGCGGCACTCGCCCTTTCGCCCGCTCACCCCCGCCCCCCAGGGGATCGTCACGCTCTCCGATTTCGGACTGACCCAGGTCCTCAACGACGTCGTTGGTAAATCGGCCATGGTAATTCTCACCAACACCTCCGCTCTCCGTTGGCACGCCCCGGAGCTCGCAGATGGCGAGGATACGACGCCGACGATGGCTTCGGACGTCTTTGCATTCGGCATGAGCGTGCTCGAGCTCCTCACGATGAAACCTCCTTATTCGCATCGGAGAAGGGACGTCTCCGTCTTACAGGACCTCGTCCAGGGGGTGTTACCGCACCGGCCGGAGGAACCCGAGGCAGTGCCTTGGATGTCGGATGGGCTGTGGGAGGTGCTGAATAGGTGTTGGAAGTGGAATCCGGAGGAACGTATGCCAGCCAAGGACCTGTCGCCCTGCTTGGAACAGGCGTCGGAATCGTCAACAAGTTGACACATTGCAATGTATAATATCGACATAGTTTGAGTTTGTTGCATGTACACTATGTAGGTAGACGGAAGACGGGTTGGTTTGAACTCTGGTGTGTAAAGCACTGAGTGTGCTATTCCGTGATCCACCGAAACAAACAATCAATTGAGTGATGCGAGCATTATGATAATGTGCGGAATCCCGACAGATAACATGCAGAAAAACAAGCGGGGTAAAGTACAGCGGACCAGGGTATTCCTGAGAAAAGGGAAGGCCAGCTCTTTGTTTTAAGGGGGACTCTAGCAACTAGTAAAAGTTCCCTGGGACGTTGGATAGGAAGAGAAGGTAACTATGGAAGACGTGGGGAAGACAAATTAATTCAGACCACACCAACCACTTATTTAGTAGCTGTCGTCTGAAGCCATCCCATAAGCTCCTGTGCGAAAGGCTGTTCCGATGATGATGGACGACTCACTGCTAGCCCGAGCGTGCGGCTGGAGTATTGGGACGAAAGGCCGTGCGATTGCGATGACCGGTATGTACGGGAACTCGGGCCCATCGAGGTCGAGTGAGAGGGAGTGGAAGCAACCCCATTCGCAAGGGTGCGGGTGGTTCGAGCAGTCAAGGGAGTCGGCGCACTGATCTGTGATTTTTTCGGTGTCTCGGTGACCTTGGAAATTCGGGAGCTCGACGATGACAGCAGAGCTTTCGCTGTGGCGGGCAAAGGACTGGCGACTTTAGAACGACGACCAGCCTTGAGGAAAGCGTGTTGCAAAGCTGCCTGGGGTTTCATCCGTCGCTCAGGATCCCAAACCAGACAGCGTGCTATGAAATCCACGAAATCCTCGTCTTGGCATCGGAGGACTTGTGCAAGAGACTTGGTCCCAGGTCTCCTTCTGCGGCCCTTGGAGTTCACCACTGGCCGTGGAGCACCATTGTTATCTAGACAAACGTGAATGAAGGACCGAGTTACTAATTATATGACATACCAAAGAAGAGCCGTTTGCGGGAGCTGCGGTTGACAAAGTCCTTGTCTGGGGGCCCAAGAACCTCCATGATACATGACAACTGCTCTTGTTCGTTTTCACCCGGGAAGATGGGGAAGCCAGTGTACAGCTCAGCAAGGATGCAGCCCAAACTCCACATGTCAATGGCCATGTGATAGTTCATGCCGAGAATGACTTCAGGAGAACGATAGAAGCGACTTTGAATATACGTGTAGACTACGGGAAAGATCAGAGGGACAAACGATCAATCTAGAACCACATACTCTTTTCGTGTTCAAAGCAGCTGCTGCCGAAGTCAATCACTTTAATGGCACTCTTAGCCGGATGCTTCAAAAGAACGTTCTGCATGTCGTGTCAGACGAGAGTCACAGGCGAGGGATCTCAAAAACGCACCTCTGGTTTCAAATCGCAGTGGACAATCCTGTGGTGGCGCATCAAGCATAAGGACATGATCATCTGGCTTGTGAACCTCCGAATCAATGTGGTGGTGAAGCCGACGAAGCCATTCGCCTTGATCAATTCGTACAAATTGATACTAAGCAGCTCCATCGCGATACAGAGATGATTCCGGAAATAGAAGTGCTCAGTCATTTTGATGACATGGTGCTTCTCTTCATGGTCCTGAGGGATGTCGTTCAAGTAGGAGCGAGAGTTTAAGGACAGTATTACATACCCATTTGCGAAGGTTATCCAAGATCTTGATCTCAACCAATGCTTGGTGGTGGAACCTCTTCTTGTTGCGGATGATCTTGATCGCAACAGATTCACCAGTCTGGTGATCCCTGCAATTTAAGACCTGACCAAACGAACCCTTGCCGAGTGTATCCACGATCTCATAACGGTAAGCAAGATGATCGTTGTTGACAACGAGGTAGTCGCCACGCTCGTCGTCGTACCCAAAGTTGTTAGCCGAAAAGTCCGGATGAGCCTGCTTCTTCTGGCTGCCTGCACCCACGCAGTACACCTGAGGATAGTTGAGACACTCTTCGCGCTCATAGGCCGACAAGAATTGCGCCTGGGAACTCTTTAAAAGGTCTACGAGGTGTTGGTGGGCATGTTCATATCTGTGTAAACATTAACCACGTACCTTCTGGCGAAAGTCCGGGACTCGGGGGTATTGGTTCAGGGAACTTAAGCAGTTCATCCAACTCCTCCTGTGTTGCACCGGTAGCCATTTTCTTAGCTTGCTGGCGCCGGATATACTGAAGCATCTCCTCGTCCCCGAGTAACTCTTCCTCATCCACTGTGCTTGGGACGGGGGAAGGTGTAGATAAAGAGTGACGGCTTGATGAGGGTGTCCCAGCTTGAGCGCGATGTGCGCTCGAGCTCGCCGCGTTGCTGTTGCTATTCGACGTGCGCGACGTTGGTAAGGATATCTTCGGACTCAAAAGCTTAAGGCCCTTTGAAGGTGAAAGAGCCGAGAAACGGTGATGGCTATGCGATGGTTCGCCCGGCTGAGCTGCCACAGATGCTGTCGAAGCCACGGAGCCAGTGGAGGCTTTGCGTAACGCACTGAACGAAACCGAATCACGATTAGGCTTACGAGGGATTCCACCTGCAGACGGAGGACCAGAAGGCTGGCGAGGCACTCTCGAGCTCCCCGTCGGAGAAACACGTATAGATTGACGTCGGGTATGGGCCTCCACTATCGTTGTCTTTCCACCTTGAATTTCCGCGTTATCCAACACGCCGAATTCGTTGGTGGTCGTCTCACCAGGTGTAGGTGAGGGATCGGTGGAAGGTGCAGTAACGTTAAGACTAATGCGCCGACCAACAAGAGTGCTCTGCGCCGAGCTCACTCCCAATCCTGGGGAGCCAGCGGCGGATGTACGACTCGAGATACGCGGTATCTTCGTTGGCGTTTCTTTCGGTAAAGAGGACATGGAGTTCAGCAAAACCGAGGGTGGGCCATCTTTCGAATCCTTTAACGCATTGTATCCGGTGGTTCCAACTGAAGGTGAACCTGCGATGGTGGGCAGCTGGTTCCTGCTACGGAGAGAAGCATCAGACTGCTTCTGCATCGAGCTGACAGTTTGGGAAGTAACACGAGAGGATGATCCTGTCCTCACGATAGAAGTCGCGGCTGTGGGGGTGGAGATCGAATTGTTACTAGTCTTGAGGTTGGCGACGCGCTGCGCAGTCGTGGCGGGAAGCGCGGTCATCTGCATGGGTGGTAAAGTCACAGAGGCACTGGTCTTTTTCGCGTCCGTAGATGACAACGTCTTGACCGACCCCATTAGTACATCTTCCCAGTGACGACCACGTTCCTCGCTTACCTTGCCCCGCTTACGCCCCATGAGGACCGATATCCTGCTCTCGCTCCGATCTTTTGAATCTTGTTTGCTCTTCTCCTTCTCTGCGTCCCGCGCTCGTAAGCTATCCCTGGTCTCTTTGCCTGTCCCAGTATCACTCTTATCACCATGTAGACTCCTTCTAGAACTAGACTTGAGGAGTGATGGCAACCCCAAACTGAGTACGGAAGATTTCTTGTGTGAACTCGGTGTAGCAGGTACAGTGCGAGACGAATCCTTAGCAGGAGAACCACTTGCCCTCTGACGATTCTGGGTGGAAGTCGGAGCCGATGGCATAGTGGGTGAAGTTGACATGGGTGTGACATTTGTGGGTGGAATCTGCATACTTTGCGAAGAGGAACGCCGGAAGAATGGAATTGACGAGGGTGTGAGACGTTTGGACTGATGCCTCCGTATAGATGAAGCTGGGCTGAGAGGTGCGGTCTGTGGTGCCGACAATCCAGTGGTATTATTGCTGCCACTAGAGCCGGTTCCAGGACGGCTAGGAAATCCCCTTTCGCGATCGGGTGTCTTGGCGGAGAGGATGGCGGGCGATTTCGGACCACGAGTAGATCCAATAGAGGAAAGGGAAGCGAGAGACGCGGCAGATGTCATCCCATCAGGCTGGACGGGCGACCAAGATGCATTCGGAACCAAGGCGTGTTCCCTCGACGTAGACTTGCGCAGTTGCTGACTAAAGCTTTGCATTGAACGTGGACTCAACGGGAAGCTAGCCGTCTTGCTATTTGATGGTGAATAATCCTTGTCTTTCATCGAGGAGATAGAAGGCGAGCTCGTCAACTTAATGTTTAGCGCGTTGGAGAAACTCCATTTCTTCGAAGGCGTCTTGGTAACTGGTGGCGCAGACTCAGGAGCGGAGTGACTTCCCTGATTCGCAGACAGGTGAGGATGAGAAGCGTGAGAGTGGGTTGAAGGCTTCGAGGCCGAGGGAACCTCGAGAGAGACTGTGCGGTCAACCTCGCTATCATCCACTCCAGAAGGGGGAAAGGTAATGCCATGCGAAGATTGTGGAGGGGAACGATAATTTGACAAGTCCTTCGGCAATGGAGGAACTGGGGGAACACGATCCCCTTCCAAAGCTTCTGCACTGGCGGCAAGTGATCCAGTGCGATCTTTGTATAGCGCGCCATCGCCACCAGAGTAAACACTCGAAATGTCACTACCCGCGCTGTTTCGCCTTCCCTTTCCAACACCTGTAGAATGCCTGCCTGAACCGGAAGGGGCAGACACTGAGGTCGCACTGGTAGCAGCAGATAAAGATGCCGAATCCCGCGAGCTCGTAGGGGTGCTTGTATAAGTAGTAGATGAGGCAGATCCGCGTTTAGGGGTGAAGCTAAGGCGAGCGCCGATTGACCCATGTTTCTTCGAGGCTTTCTCAGGACCAGAAGAGCTGTGATGCTCATCCCCACTCGTGATTGCCCCTACCCGTACTTCGTGAGCGTCTTGAGTAACGACATCTCCAGAAGAACCGGAAATACCAAGCCCTGGCGTCGGCTGACGAGACTCCTCCTTTCTCTCTTTTTCCTTGGTGCTACCTCTTCGACTGATTTTTCCACCCTCATTCCCGACCCCCTCCCAGTGCACACCAGACCGACCAGTAGTGCTTCCCGGTGTCCCAGGTCGACTCACGCTCGCCCGATTTAAACTACCCATGCTCGCACGCGCACGAGCGGTTTTGCCAGACAGTCCGTCTAACTTGCGGAGAGCTTCCGCATGGGCATCATCGTCCATGCTAGACCAACCTTCCTGAGTCCCACGGAGGAGGGAG
The DNA here is from genome assembly GCA_038092875.1 of Lanmaoa pseudosensibilis. Classification (NCBI taxonomy): domain Eukaryota; kingdom Fungi; phylum Basidiomycota; class Agaricomycetes; order Boletales; family Boletaceae; genus Lanmaoa; species Lanmaoa pseudosensibilis. The sequence continues at coordinate 126,251 of JBBPRF010000018.1, read as the reverse complement.
TGTGCAACGTTTGGTGAAGCATGGCTATAAGAAGACTCCTTATTTGATGAAGAAGAGGGGCGATGGGGCGGGGTTGTACCGCTGCCAGCATGCTTGAGGAACTGGTGGATAGACGTCGTGGAAGGCGAAGGAGGCAAGTGCGAAAAGTCAGTGGTGTGGACACGCCTGGGATGAGCCACCGAAGTGGGGTCGGGTCCGGAGGACGAGTCTCCAGCCGAAAGCTGACGTGAGTGTGTGTTCCGTTCACGGTCCACACGGGGAGGGATCGCAATCGGGGTCGATTCAGTAGATGGCGCTACCAAATTAGATTTTGCTGACGCGCCGGCGGACAGACTCTCCCTGCGACGTTCTCGTACTCTATCACGAGCGCTGCTAGTTGACGCTGTTGACGCCGTGCTACGATGCTTACGAAGGGAAGAAGCTTTCTCTTCTTTGGAACCAGACTGACCCCGCTCCTTGGATGTAGAGACACTGGAGCGTTTCGGAACCAACGTGCCCGAGTGATCCATGTCAAACTCGTCAGACGTGCGTTTCTTTGCTTTACGAAGGGGAGTGAGTGGAGTGAAAGAGCTCGGAGGCGAGGAAGACACGTCGCTCAAGAGAGACTGCTCGGTTGGTAAAGGCGGGACGATGGGAGAAGGAGGCTCGGGCGATGAGGGCTTTACACGGTCGAACGGATGTAAAAGATCTGAGCCATGGGGCTGACGAGGGTAGAGAATCTCTTCTCCACCGCTCTCGTCTGCCATCGAACGTCGAGGACGAATTATACGTGTCAGAGGTTTGACGTCATGCTGGAGAGGGGAGTGTCAACAGATTCCCTAGCAATTAAGAGGAAAAAAACCCAACCTGATCCTGTTCATCCAATTCGCCATCGACTGCTTCGATCGTCCACGGACTATCCGGACCATCGGGCTCGACGCCGGGGACCACGACTTCAGCACTGTCTTCTTCCTGAAGAACGTCGAGAGTATTGTCGTCATCGTCAGCCGGGTTTTCCTGAGCGCGCCGAATGAGTTTACCCCAGCGAGGAGTAGTAAGTTCACCGACTCCGACGAGGCCATTTCGGTCAATGTTAGCGGGATCCCGTGCGGGTGTCAATGGCGAGGACGAATCGTTGTGGATGCGGGTCTCCGGGGTGGTACTCGTAAGGGTTGGTTCTTGAAATTGTTGGGCTGGGGAGTCTGATGACGACTGAGCGCCAAAGTAATAAGGGTCCAGCGACGAGGTGGACGATCCTGGGCGCGAGCGGGAATCCTGATCTGCGTCGGCCTGCAACGAGTCGTGGGAAGGGACGGGCTCCGAGATGTGGACACGGAGCTGGCACGGGCGCGCGTCAAGGGAGGGCGCCCGGGATGACACGAAAGGACATACGTGGTTTGAGTGGACATCATTGCCACCTGAAGGGACGGGTCCGCTGAGAAGGGAATCAACGAGGGGGGCAGTGTCCTGTAGGTGGTGAGGGGCGAGTGTCAGGGGATCATGGTCGTGCTGGCTGTATGCCAGAGTGGGAGCGGACATTCCACAAGTCGACGAAACTGGGGCAAGGGCGTGACGAAAGAAAAAGGAATAAAAAAGAAAAGGAAAGGAAAAAAGGAGTAGGAGGAGTAAGTCGACGTTGGTGGTGGTGGGGAGCGAGGGAGAGCACGGGCTGGTCGTCGTTGGCGACGACGAGCGAGAGGCGTGGGGGGGCAGAGAGAAACTCGGGAATGTTTGTTTATAGTTATTTGTGGACTAGCACATGACACCGCGAAACAAGTCTCCGCTACTCAGACGTTCTTCGTTGTCGTTTTTGACGAAACTTTTCTTAAGTTATACTTACATACGTTCTGAGTAGACAATCGAGTTGAATTTGTAGCTAGAAAGTCGAGTCGAATGTTTGTAGTGTAGTGGAGATCTGAACTCAGCGCAGGGCATCCGTCGCTCCGCTTTCTCAAACAGCTCGCCATCAACCGACAGTCCGCCGAGCTCAGCGAAGTCCCGTCCTTCATCGTTGTCGCCGTACGTTTGCAGACTCAGCGTTACCCTACTCCAATCAGTTGACGTCTTTGCCATGTCTTCCACAGTTCTCTCAGCCCCTCTCCCCTGCGTATATTTCCCACCCCCGCGGTACCACCGTCGGTCACCGCGCCCCTTCAAATATCGCCTCTTCGGCTCCCACCACGTGAACTCAACCACAGAACGCGGACGCCCTGAGCCAAGTTTGTCCAACGCGTGTCCGAGCCCTCGGCGACAGTCTTAATCTTGTCCGAAATCGTACTCAAATCGTCAGCTCTTATATCGTCCTCCATCCTTTTCTCCCTTTTCTCCTCCCTTTCTCTCCATCGTCCTTCCCAATCTCTTTCACCACCCACCCTCCTCTCCCCGCACTCTCACAGCACAAATCTCCGCTCCATCAGGCATCTTCATGTCCACTGTCGAGCGAAATCAGACGCCCGACGGCGACGACCTCGCGGATTCTCAATCCACCGACCTCCAGCCCCAAATGACAGTCCATCCCGTCGGTGGTTACTCAAGCATGCCAATGCACATGTACCCTTTCCCACCCGGTCTCGTCCCTCCCCAGCCTCTCCGCTCAAAGCGCAGGCAAGTCAAGAACGCATGCACAAACTGTCAGAAAGCATGCAAGAAATGCGACGACGCCCGTCCCTGCCTCCGCTGCGTCAAGTACGGCATCGCTGAAGAGTGCGTCGACTCTCAGCGAAAGGAGAGGAAAAAGGGTGTGAAACGTGGCCCCTACAAGAAGCGCGATGGAAAAGGTGTGCCTTCGTCTTTCTCGCCACATTCCTTCCGCTTTACGCAACATCCGTGTCATCTTTATCTCTTTATCCATTTCTTGCCTTTCTGACTTTGATTGAGGTCGCGCAGGCACCAACGTCGACACTGCCGACGCGCCAGAGCAGGAGAGCATGTCTATTGCGCCAGGCATGCCCCCGCCCTCGGCGTCACCGCCTATGCCCCCCTACATGGCTGCCCCAGTAGGCTACGCGGCCGGATTCTATGGGCAGTTCCCGGCCCCCCCCCCCCCAAAACCAGGTGAGGCCCCAGCCTACTACCCCCAGTTCTACATCACACCTGTCCCTCCGCCGAACCACAACGGACATGGACAAGATGGTGAACAACAGGGGTACGCGCAGCCGGCGCAATTCTATCCGGCCACGTTTCTCCCGTACGCCCCCCAGCCGTACGGCCCCTACATGGTCCATCCCCATCGTCCCGATGGCCAGATGGCCATGACCGCACCTCAATACGCGTCGTTCACTCAATTCTATGGCAAGCCACCTTCCGCCGGGGGTTCGCATGAGAATGGGAGGAATGATCATGGTCATGGGGATGAAAACTAGATGAGATGCCGCCGTCTGAGCTAGACTGCGTCTAAGTGTTTTTTTTGGTTATCTCACATGCTCTCCTCGTTAACCACACACATCGTATGCCTTTCTTTTTTTTTTTCTTTCTGGCTGTGTATACACCTTGTAGGTTGAATGATGATGCTGTCTTATGACCCATGCCATGCCTATTGTATATTGTACAAAGTATTATAGCACTGTCGATACCTACTGCCGGCCCAGGTCGGTGATTTGAATGCAGACATTGTTGCCTAATCTTATAGCACACTCGCTTCATCCGCCTTGGAAGCCATAATCCTCAGCGAATATGTACGCGATGGTGAGGGGCGCTACCAAAAACGTCGGTATCGCTCTACACAGTCCGTAAGCCCAACCCCGCATCGTTCTGGGCCGATGTTCCGGATCTCGATCCAGGAAACAAAAAAATTTCGCTGTCGCGAACCGGAGAGCCGCTGCTTTGCTCCACTGCTCAGCGGCGTTGCCATGACCCTGCACTGCTGTCCTCCTGATCCTGGGATGGCTTTTGTTTCGAGCGCCCCCGAGGAACTGAGAGAGGGTGCCACAGGCGGCGCGCGGAGGAGTCGCGGCTGTGGCCATGGGAGCGTCATGCCTGTGACAGTTGGCGTTAGTGAGAGCTTCGAGACATATCCGGTTCTGCTCCGCGCCGATTACCAGATCGGCGTAGTCCATTCCAAAGATTTGTTATCGTATACTGACACTGAGCGCCCACGCATAAAACAGAACAGACTCCGCTCATTGACATTACTCCTCCAGCGGCCCAAGAGGCCCGGCTGCCTCAGCCAAATCTATCCCTGTCAATGAGGCGCTGAACGTGCCCCAGACAATTACTGATGCAGTTCAGGAAAAACAAATTCTTGGCATGCGAGGGTGGTCGATGGCTTCTTACCGGTCGTCGTGGGTATCGCCGAGTGTCACTGCCGTTATTTGCCCTTCATGGTGCCGCATCACCATGATCCATTCCGTCTGCGTTCAGCCCAGACTACATTACTGGAAACGTGTGCGTTCCGATCGCGACCATTTGGCGTTTGGTCCGAGGAGACCTGGGATTCCAGCGGTTCTGTCACTCCCAACTTGAATGATCGATACTTTCTGATATTCACGCAAACGATTGAATTCACAGCGTGGTCGCGTTTTCTCGTCTCCTTGCAGCATGTTCGTGATCCGAGGCACAGTGGAGACAACTTGTCTTGATGGACATATATGTATCTTCAAAAGGACGTCAAATTTCGTACGGAACGTGCCATTCCCTGGCGCCGCTGAGGGAACCAATGGTGATAGCAATGCGTGAGTTTCGTCCTTGTACTTACTTCCTAAAACGGTCGCTGGCCATATACAATCCCTCAGGATGTGTGATCGCGGCGATTGAGGGCGGCCATACGATCTTTCTAGGGGTTTGCTGATATCTAAATGTGCATTGGTGGCGCGGGGGATCGAGGGATCGCGTCGTGGTGCGACGCTCTCCCAGTTTACCGGGTGTGGATCTGACTATCAGCGTTCCTTCCTGATGGCACGGGCGGAACGGCGACGGCAAAGACCCCTTCCTGCATGTATGGAAGCAATTCACTGCTCCGTGGCGCTTTGCGCCGTCGGTGACGAGTGGATTGACCTCGCGGCCGTGTACGTTCTCGTATGACACTCCAGGTCGTACTAATCAGGCATGTCTAGACCCGAAGTGCAGAACGATTGTGATGACTGAACGGGCCACATAGACTTCACAGGTAGATGACAGGTGACCCACCAACATCCCCCCCACCGGCTCACCAGAATTCCTCGCACTTCCCCGTGACGTTCTGGGACGATCTCATATTCCCTAGAAGTGTCGAGTGCTGCCACCCTTGATTGACACGGGGCGGATATAGATGCGCCGTTGCCCAAGTTTTGGGGGTCATAATCAGAATTTGGACCGGATCATCCCCAGCCATAAGATATAATGAGACATGGGTATTAGTAGATCGATAGGTGGACGAGACTGAGCTGGGAAATAATGCTAAATGAGCAGGTAGTCCCAGGTTGGGCGATTCGCAGATCCCGCCGCCGCGTGTGTGATGCTCCACCATCTTCACCATGTGTTGCAGGGTTATCCGCAGTCGAAATCTTAGATCAGAAGCGTCGTTATATATTCCAGCTCCACTAAATTCCAATGCCAAATGAATGTCGTGAATAACTGCAAACGTTGGACTTACTTAGGGGAATGGTCAGAAATGGCAGTTACTACTTAGATCATATCGTGTGACCTTGTAACCCTTTCTGGAGTTTACCGTCACATAACATGACCATACAACTTGGTCACTTAGGCTGTAGCGTGTACACATCGAAATTTCACAATTTCCAACGCAACCTGCTCCTCATGAGGATTGCAAGTCCTCATATATAGTACGTTACAAAGTCAAAATGCCTTCTGAATCGCCAGCTAGCCACAGTGATAGTCGACTTTTGACACGGTCACTTGGTTCAGCGAGGTCTTTGATTGGCCTTCAACTGGTATCTCGGCTGGTTACGTTTGTCCTCAATCAAGGTCTTGTCCGCCTCGCCTCTCCTCAAGCTTATGGCACGGTAGCTGTCCAGTTCGAGCTCCTTATGAGCACCATTCTGTTTCTGAGCCGGGAAGGTGTCAGGAATAGCCTCCTTCGGGTTTGGCCGCAGCAAACGAATGTGGACAGACCTTCCACAGCTATATCGGTAGCAAAGTGTGCCAATCTAGCAGCATTGCCTTTCTTCTTCGGCCTACCGATCACACTCGTTACCGTCGCGCTTTATGCATTTTCCGCCAGCGAAGCCACTGGAAGTCAGCCTCACTTTTACCTTGCGTTATTCAGTTATGCCACTGCTGCCATTGGTGAGTTGTTGAGCGAACCAATGCACAACCGGTGAGACATATTTGTGAATCGTGATACGCATCTACTTAACTCCTATAGCGCCATGGGTGAAGTGCGCACAGATGTACGAGTGAGAGCTGAAGGACTCGGAATAATCGTCAAAACAATCTCAACCTACTTAATATTGCTCTACGACGTCAATTCTCAGCACTCGGGCGAGCTGGCTTTGATGGCGTTTGCTCTCGGCCAGTTAGCGTACAGCGCAACCGTATTTTGGGTATACAAGTCGCAATTTCCTGAATCAAGCCTTTGGCCAATCAGTCTGCCCAAGCAGCAGCGAACTTCCAAGTGTGTCACTTACCCTACCAGCTTTTCTCTATCTCTGACGCCGAAACTCCATTGAACAGGCAACATTCGTGGAGCCAATTAGTTGTCGAGTTCTTTGACCCTGGTGCATTACACCTCTCGATGACGATGACATCGCAGTCGGTGGTGAAACATTTCCTCACAGAGGGCGACAAATTCTTTGTCTCATATTGGAGTCCTCTTGAAAATCAAGGAGGTTATGCGATCGCCGTTAATTATGGTATGTCTCCGAGTACTCGCAACATAATATTGGTTTCGTATTCTCCCTTAGGGTCTTTGATCGCACGCATAGTCTTCCAGCCAATTGAGGAGATGTGTCGCGTCTACTTCTCCAAAGTCCTGTCAGGTGCCACGTCAGAGAAGGGTTCAACTACGGCCGGAACATCGGATAACTTGGTAGCGCTCAGTCAAGCATCCGGTGCGGTTGCCTCCTTGCTTTCAGTTCAAATTGCCTTCTCCATGCTTGTCGTAACCTTTGGTTCTTCATATCTACCGATTATCTTGCAACTTCTACTGCCTGCACAGTATATATCCACGAGCGCGCCTAGAGTATTGTCCGCATGGGTATGGTATATACCAGCTCTTGCTCTCAATGGAGGGCTAGAAGCGTTTTATTCCAGCGTTGCTACCCCGCAAGACCTGCGCACACAGAGTCGGTAAGCTGTTTGTCTTTGGTAGGCCGTGTGGTTCTCACGCTCTGTAGATGGATGCTTGCCTTCTCGGTAATCTACATCCTGTCTGCAACTGTCTTATACAACCATGGATTCGGTGACACGTCGCTCGTATACGCCAACATCGTTAATCTTACCGCCCGCATATGGTACACGGCAACTTTCATAGTGGTATACTTTGGGAAGAGGATGAAACCCCACCAACTTAGCCTTGGAAGCGTGGTTCCCGGGTGGAAGTTCTCTGGCATGGTCATGCTATCCTTTTTGGCCATCTCCCGTAACGAAGCGAGACAGCAACTTGTGGAGGAAGTGCAACGGTTGGGCCGCAGAGCATTGTTCTCCACGCCCATACTTACCCATGTTACGCTGGGAGGTGGATTAGGCCTTGTGTGTGTTGGAGTGTGGTGGACAACGGAAGGGAATAGATTGGTCGCTCGAGAGCGAATCAAAGCAGAGTAGATACCCTATAACATGAGCAGACACTTCCTTTGCTGTCTACGCGAGACTTCAGTCTCTTGCACTGCCACAAGGATTCGGAGAAGCGCTGAGTTGGCACAACACAATACATTCGAATTGTCCTCTACTATCTCGGAATGGTCTCGGAGGTCGTCGTAGAACCCATTGACGAAGTGGGTGGATTCAATGATCTTTTTGCTGGACCTTCATGATTTAGATATTTGCGACTCCCAGGCCCAATTGACTGGTGATAATGGCCAGATTTATCTGTTTCAATGGCTCGCGGCTCTGGAGAAGAGTCTTAGAGAGGCTGCTATCGTAGGCCTTTATGGTTTCCGTGGATCGCACATGGTCTCATCACTTTCTAGGATCAGCTAAAATCCACACAACCTTCGGTGGAAGAAACTTTGCTCAAAGTTGTATGTGGCAATGACAATTATCCTTTACCCGGTCGCGGGCTGCGCAACTTGGCAGCGAGGTGCTTCGTCTTCCAGTATACTCGAGGGGACTCGAGGACGTTGTTTGACACGCTCCGAGCTCTACTGAAGACTGCGGGAGATACGAAAATCGATAAGAATCCACTGCGGATGTAAGTTTTCAACCCAGCATGTCGTGTTATTTTCGCATTGAATGGTACTAGAGCAGCATTTTGGACGATCGGTGAACTCATGGCCACCTTTGGTTCTCAGGTGCGTTCAGAAACTTTGTTTCGCTGCTGAAGTTTCGATTCAAAGCATCTCCCCAGTTCATGTCTTTCTTGGCTGAAATCACTACCATTTCCGTGAAAACCTTCAGGTCCTCTAGTGTAAGGAAAATGAATGTACAGTTTCCATCTTGAACTCTGATGTCTTTCGACCAGTCTCCTCAAATGCGTTGTCATGCTTTGATCATGCTTCGTAATGCCTTGAATTCAGCGAAGAAGGCATTGTCGGATTCTCTCGCCAAAGATATTCTCAAGAACATGAAGAATGGGCTAACTGACAAGGTTCTTCCTGTCCAACGAGCGGCCGCTGGGGTGAAATATCTCGCTTCCTTAGACTTGACTCTGTTCTCATACCGCTTCAGGTCCTGATTGCCATGTTCTCTCCAGAGGTATCTGTAACACTCGCAGATGTCGAGTCTGTGGTCGGAATCTGCATAAAAAGTCTGGATGGCAGCGATCGGTTGACAAGACAGTCGCTCGCACAGCTGGTCGGTCACATGCTAGCGGCGACACAGGTCCTCCGAGTTTCCCCTGCACCTGATCCTCCACAGAAGGGAAAGAAGGAACAAGAAGACAACGATGGGACAAATTCTACTGTTTTGGAGAGTATGAAGCCCCTCCTCAGTCCTGGAGAGATGCTGTTACAATTATCTGTACATTTCAACAAACCACAGCTATCGCGAAAAGCACGCGCGGGCATCTTCGATTTCTACGTTGCGCTGTTGACGAAGCTTGGTGCAGCTTTTGCAGAGAGTAATTACGGCCTCATCGTCAACCACCTCATGACCGAGGTCGTCTCGAATCCAAAGAATAGTTCCACGAGACACGACAGACTATTCATCCGGAAGTTGGTCGGGGCTTTACTCAGGGACCTTATTGCAACTAGAATGCTGAGCGAACAAGGACAAATTTCTGCAATCCAAGAGCTTTCATCGTCTTTTGCAAAACGATGGCCAGCTCTTATGCCTGGACAAACAGCACCGAATTCTACTGTCTTGGCGATCGTCCTAAAGGAGATTGCAGAGTTGTTGCAACAGCTTGGCAATGCTCCTCCCCCTGTTCAGGTGATTGTGATCTGTGATCCTTAGAGAGGAATTTTCAGCCTAGCGGTACTCACTGTTAACGTTCGTTTAGGACGCAATATCGGAACCGCTGTTGAATCTCTTGACTCACCCTAGTCATGGGGTTCGTGTAAACGCAAGCTGGACTCTCAGGTGCTTCTGTTTTTCAACCCCCTTGTGTTTGCCGAAAGCCATACTCTCGATCTCGGAGGCGCTCCATCGTGACATAGAGTCGCTACGATCCCCAGCGGCACCCTCTGACATCGATCGACGTGCCTTGGGACGTGCCTATGGTTTGGCAGGGTTGGTCGCAATCATCCCACATCGCCCTTTGTACGTTTCCTTCGACATTGCATCCAACGTGCTCGATACAGCCACGAACCTTCTCAAGCGTGCGAGCGAGCACGATATACAGATGGCAGGCGTTGAAGTGGAGGTTGCGTGGATACTGATCGCCTCGCTGATGTTGCTTGGGCCCAATTTCGTTCGGCCACATCTTCCTCAGCTCCTGGTGCTCTGGCGCAATGCACTGCCAAAGCCAACGAGCAAAGACAGCGTTCCCGGTCGCAGTGCCACCGAGTGGGAGTTTCTGCTGCATGTTCGAGAGAGCGCACTCGGGGCCATCCTGTGTTTCCTCCTTCATAATGCTCCTCTGGTGACCCTTGACGTTTCTCGAAGGATTTCCTCCCTGTTAAGCAATGCTCTCGCATTTACTGCGGCATTTGCATCTCAGCCATCGGAGGAACTATCTTCCAGTCTGGAGGGTTCGTCCCTTCGCATGAGGGAAAGCTTGCTTCGTCGGAGAGTATTCCAGTGCTTTACCGTATTGGGATCGTCTACATTGACCGATTCCGTCCAGTCCAGTCTGTTGCAGTCCACCATGTCCGTTTTTGCAGGACCGGAGGGTGATGGCGTCTCTGCGATGCAAGCTTCCATCGCTTCCTCTTCTGGTGCCTTCACCAATGTTTGGCAAACAGCCGACGGATTTGGTCACGGAGTGACCACAATGGACATCGTGAATGACGAAGCTGAGGCACTTTCCAAAGGATTGGAGACAGGTAAATCTATGCAAGAACAGATCGAGGACCTTACGGATCTACTCGTACGTGCCTTTGTTCCGCAAACGATAATTCGCTGACTCTTCCTTAGCTACGTACCCCGGTGCTTGAATCATGCGAGCACGATACGCTTTCATTGTGTCTGACGATCCCTGTCAGTAACGATCGTACCATCCTCGATTGTCCAGCTTCTACGTCAGCCGTTGTGGATGCTTCGATTGAACTATTTGCTCGATTGCTCCCCATACAAGACTTGACTACAGCGACCCGCACCGTGACCCAGCTCATCGAACTGGTGAAGTCTCCGAAGCTCGAGAAGAACTTGGGTCGAAAGGCAGCCGTGCTTATTAACAGCGTGGTAGCTATCGCTCGCGCTCTCCGCTGCGCGATGGAGTCTCACTCTCGCCAAGCAAAAGAAACGCTCGGACATTCTCAAGTTACCACCCCGCTGGCTTCGTTGCTAAAGGTAATCTATGGTCGCTAAATTCGCGCATTTTTAACGTTCGTAACTACAGGACGCACTTGTTGATGGGGATTCCCTTCTACGACGAGCCAGCAGCGATGCTATAGGTCGTCTGGCGAACATATCAGGAACGGCTTTTTTGTCGAGTCAAGCAAGAGTACTGGTCGATCATATCGTCAACAATCGTGACCCGCAGGGTCGCGCTGGCTGTGCTCTGGCCTTCGCAGCCCTCTACGAACATGTTGGGGGTCTTGCAGCTGCACCGATTTTGAAGACGACAGTGAACATACTCATGTCACTCAGCAACGATCCACATCCGCTCGTTCACGTCTGGTCTCTGACAGCCTTGGCAAGGGTCATAAATGCTGCTAGCCTGACTTTTGCACCGTTTGTCCCGAGCACCCTTGGAATGCTGCTCAAAATATACATGTCTGACGCTCACGAGACCGAAGGCGGGACACTCAATAATGCCAACATCAGTGGTGATCTACAGGCCTTCCCTGTCGTATGCCGCATAATCGACGCCATCATCACAATCTTGGGACCCGACGTTCAAGAGTCTACGCGAACGAGAACTCTCGTTCTTGATCTCGTTCAGGAGTTCTCGCTAGAAGAAGACGAGGCTATTCTGATCGAGGCAATCAAATGCACTCAGCACCTGCTCATGTTTGCCCCAGAACACGTAGATATCCCGGAAACGGTGGGACACTTTAGGATGTATCTTGGCTCTAGCCGCCGGCAGCTTAGGCTCGCTGCCATCGATGCGCTGTATCAGCTCGTCCAGAAGGATGCGCTAGTAGTGTCAAGGATTGGTGGTGATCGGCTGGTAGAAGACCTCTTTGCCATGCTGGATGGCGATCCCAGCATCGAAGGTGTCCGGAACGTCATCGCAAGCTGGCTCGCTCAGACTGCCATTCACAATCCTTCCGCTTGGATTGATCTATGCCAAAGGATTATGCTGCGAACCAATACCACTCAAAAGGTGGTCAACACTTCTGGAAACCTCGACGATGAAGGACAGTCTCTAAATGTGGCGATGCCTGCGGACAACTCTGACCAAGACCGGTCGTCATCCATCACCATGTCGCGGTGGAGAACTCAATTGTTTGCTCTGCACTGCTTGCATGAGATCTGCACCATTGTCGATCAGTCTGGAAGGCAAGAGCAATTCGATATTCCATATGCACGTAACCGGGGCTTCCCTGTTCAAGGCCTTCTCGTCTCTCGCATACCAGATTTGATCAAGATGGCGTTTACTGCGTCGGCAGCATACGTCACGGAGATCCGCCTTGAAGGATTGGTTGTTCTACGCGATATTATCCAGGTAAGCTCGCATTTCCTTGAACTGTTTCCCGCTAATGGTCATCCAGATCTTTTCCAAATCACCCGATCCAGATTACCCTGAAGCAATGCTGCTCGAACAACATCAGGCTCCAATTACCGCTGCCCTCACGCCTGCCTTCTCTTCCGACTCCACTCCCGAAATTCTGTCATCTGCGATTGATGCCTGCGCCGTTTTCGTGGGTTGTGGCGTTGTCAAGGATGTCAGTAGGATGGGCCGTATCCTCAAACAATTAACAAGTGCCCTGAAAGAGGTGGACGGTAGGCAAGAGCGTATGCCCGTCCTGGAATGACCTGACGCCCGCGTCTAGATTCTGGTAATCTAAAAATGGGAACCTTAGGGGAACTCAGCCCAAACGCATCCGCCATGCTGACTGTATCTATCCTTACTGCATGGGCTCGATTGGAGATCGCTTCCGCAGAGCAGGCTTATCTCCTCGATGTCATCCAACCTCACAGAGGCGTTCTTGCGTCGCAGTGGATTGCGTGTTTACGCGACTATGCTACCATTCGTGCAGATTCAGAGTTTGTCCACGACTTATCTATAGTTTCCGTGGACCCCTCGTATGCAAATCTTGGAAAAGTGGTCTTACTACCAGTAAGTCGACGGATTCCATTGTATGCAGATGTCTGACCGGGATCTAGTATTACTCTGACTCCTGGGCTACCATTCTCCAAGCAGTTGCGAATGCAATGGAACACAGTGGACAGCATATCTCCAGTGCTATTCTTGGTCAAAGTTCCACAGCAGCGCTGCCCTCATCGAATGGTCTTGGGCTTCCCCGTACCGAACCAGCACCACTATTTTTCGTAATTTTTGGTCTCATCTATGAGGCTTTGGCAGTCCCCCCTCAGTCGTCTGCGACTCCTAACTTACGTGATGCTACAGTAACCGCGTCGCTCAGGGCCCTTAAATGTCTGATTGACCCCCATTATTCGGGGAAAGCGCTTCTAGAGCCCACTGTCTTCAAAGAGTTCATCAGCCTGTGCTACCGAATGGCAATGGTAGAAAATGCGGCGACACTTGTGCACCTCTTGGAGGTCATCGCAGTATTTGCCAAGCATTTTGGCCATCTTGGTATTGAAAGCGTCGTAGCCCCGTAAGTCGTCAAGAATTCCATTTGGTACTTCTGTCCTTACTTCCTTGGCAGGAACGAAGCTTTATCCTCGAACTCGGTCCGTGCTCATTGCTTGAAGATCTGTGCATATGTTCTACGCCACGCTCGACATAATCAAGGTGCCCCAGCCATTTGTAGGTAGACTTGTGTATTGCCTGTTTTCGCCTACTGATGAAAGCCCCACATCCAGCTGGAACGGTTCAAGAACTCGCCAAGATGGTGAGCTGCGCTTTCACCACTTTCCAACTCGTCGCATCAACTACGGAGGGGAATGTCCGGGAGGATGTAAAGGGCGTAGGCTGTATGCTCTATGCGGGTATGGTTGTTTGACGGCGTCATGGTATTTCTTCTCTAATTTCGGCCTATCATCAGAATTGTTGAAAGATGAGACGTTGGAGATTGATCTGATAACCCCAACCTTGCCCGCCTTCAAGTCTTTGGTCTCGGTAGACACTCACCCGAGGGTCCGTAATCGTTATGACAGCCTGATCCACGGTATCTTGTCATCGTGTCTTCTTAATGTTGATGAAATGCGGTCGGTTCTGTTACACTTTCAGCTCTTTTTGCATGCTGAAAATTTCTACAGTGGTAGAGAAGGATTGATCTCGTCTAAAAAAGTCAAGTCTAACCTCCTGGCTGCCGTTCTGATCTTGACTAGCCTGCCCTCGAGGGTAAAAGTTGCTCGTGGTGTAGTGGAACATTTATGCTTCGTGATCTCGCAGAAGCTAGAAGATAACGATGACGTGAGATTGTCGCTGTCAGCGATCATGATTGACCTCTGAAATCAAAGACACAGATGGCCATCGTTGCTGTCCACTGCGCAAAAACTATCACAGTCGCTGCCTCTAGCAATGACCTGCTTCGCACTTGCGTGCGGCTTTTGTTACCTGGGTTGATCCATTTCGTTGCCAGAATCTCGCCTCGATTAGACGATGGCTCACTGTCGGAGCAGAACAATGCATCGATCGAAGAAGTGTGGAGAGCATTTTCTGCCCTCATTGCACTGACGACGGCAGAGCAACGTAAGACTTCGGATTATTGCACTATATTCGACCTGACACTGCGAATACAGGGACTCGTGTTCTGAGCATCGTCTTGCCTACGATCACGCTCTTACTCCGCCCTTCCCAAACTCCGCCCTCCGGCGCACACTCGAGTGCCGTCGCACAGCTACTCTCGTTCGCAACCTCATCCCCGGTCAACTTCAAGGAGGCGACTGCACAACTCGACTCCGATATACGAGAGATTTTCGAGCTCTCCATCAGGAAAGCAGTAGAAGGACCCTCAGCCGCGAGTCAGACGGCTACGCGTCCACAGATCTCCCTGAGATCCTTTTGAACCATCAGTTACCCTCTGGCCTGCACAGCGCAGTGCCCTCCACCCTTCCTTCTATTGCTTTATACCGAAGTGCGTGATAGCGTACACTCTAAATACATGTGAAAGCTACTGTTTGTTAAGAATTAATTGCATGTAATTATTGCGCCTGGTGTGGTTGATGAGCGTGGCGGGTTCCTTCAACAACCCCACAGGGCTTGCTAATTGACCCGATTGTTGTATATGCCCTGAGGAAGCACATTTCCGTGTCTTCAGCTAGCCTGAGCCGAGAGGACATGTTCGCATTCATCATGCATTACCCTGCTTGCAAGGTCTCTTGCCGTGTCATAATTCAGCCCCTATGACAGATCGACAATAGACGTAAACAGTTCTTATGTAGGGGGATGCCTTAGGTCGGACTCGGAGCGTCCATTGTGTGTCTCCCTACTATCATAGGCCTTCTTCTCGCAACCGGATGACTGCGTCGTCTTTTTGTCACCGACTCTGTACGGAAGGGTAATTTTCAGACCAAGAATCGATGTTGCGGGTTACAAAAACACGCATACTAGTACCGATAGCGAGCTTCACTTCGTGTTGCGGTACACCTGTGCTACGACCCTTCTTTTTTCGATAATGTTGTTCAATGACCCATTGTTCCATCGGCGACGCTGTAGAACCTTTGATTTCTGCAATATGTACACGCCCATGTGGATCCGATGACAAGTGCAAGCAAGGTTTGGGCCGACCAAGTCGGCACTTCTCAAGTTCGGGAATCGGATCGGATGTTATGACTCCGCTACCACTGATCGGCAACAGTATTACGAGACTATCGTGATGTATCATTCCGAAAGAGTTCTAACACTGTGTATTACAACTTGTCGCTAGGCTGATCGCTGACAAGTAAATCATTTATTTCCTTATGTCCTAGTACCAGCACCGTGACGATCATCTGATCATGACATCTGAAAGATTCTGACAAGCGTGACGATGATAAACAATCAATTTCCGCGTAATGGCCATCGGCCTCATGTGGGCTTCCCAGTACGTTACTAATTAGCTATTCGGCTGCCCGGAAGTGCTGGTAGCGGTTTGCCTAGTTGCCGGTGAAAGATGGCTTGTTGAACCCAGACCCAGAACGGGCTGATCACTGATCACCCACCCATGAGGATAAATCGGTGCGTGGTCTATTCATGGAGCTGCATAAATAAGCGTTGACCTTAGTCCAAAGGACTCGTCGCCAACCATGTCCTTCAGGTCTGTGGGCCGACGTGTCTGTGAGCTGCGGATTCCAGTGCTGAATTTTGCCACAGGCAGGAGGGACTTCAAGTTAGCGGAGAGCAGACCACCAGAGACATTGAGCATGCACCAGTACCCGACGACCCCAGAGCTTGGGGCCATGCTCGGAAGGTGCGCCCGGTTTGTTGTTCCACTGCACATCAATCCCTTGACCAAAAGCATGTCAGACGCTAACCCTAGTGATTGTGTCCTCAGCATCAATGGTCGCTGGCGTTGCAACCACTAGCCAAAATCGTGAGCATTTCCATCTCTCTCAAGAAGTCGACTCATACCTGCTCCCATGTAGCGGCAAACGCACAGATTGAGCAGGATCTGCATACTTCCAGTTCAGATATCAGTTGGAGCTTGTCCTTGTTTCTCCTCGTCCAAGGCCTATTTCCTCTGGTATGGAGCGCTATCAGCGAGATTAAAGGCCGAAAGGTTTTCCCTTCATGAATCAAGCAGATCAGTGCTCTAAAATTCCATGCAATCCAGGTCGTCTATTTATCATCGATGTCACTATTTATTATCGGCTCGGCTGTCGTGGCTATTTCAAAGTCCATCGGTCTCGTCATAGGAATGCGAGGCCTACAAGCTGCGGGGTGGGTCCATGTTCTTGTTAGCATTTTATGCCTCCGTTGACTCGGCACGCTTGTTCAGCTCAAGTGCAGTCATGGCTATCGCTGCTGCCACCCTTGCTGACATATACGAACCTCATGAACGGGGTGTGAAGATGGGAATATACTATGCAGCGCCACTTCTCGGTGCCTCTATGGGCCCTTTTCTCGGCGGAGTCTTCGCACAAGCCTTTGGCTGGCGTGCGGTATTCTGGTTTGCACTTATCGGCGGAGGTGTCGTTTTGGTATCCTTGTTCATCTTCTTCAGGGACAGCTTCCGGAAGGAGAGGAGTCTTTCATACCAGAATGTCCTTTGCAGGAGGCTAGAGGGGCGTCAGTTGTCTACGGCTGCACAGAGTCGCATTGCCATTGCGGAACCCTCCACTGACAAGTCGCAACAAATGCATTCAGAGAAAACTACCGCAGAACCAGAAGCCGGAATGACTACTCCCAATACTTTGCACGTCAAAGATGTAGCACTATCATTCATGGATGTTAACCCTTTTCCACCCATAATCTTAGTGTCGAAGCGGTGGAATAATAATGCCATTCTTCTCGCCTCAGGTCGGTTCACTATAGAGCGTTCGTGGTCCACTGGGATATTGATCCTATATCAGGCTTGATATTCGGTTTCACATCCAGTCTTACATACACCTGCGCAAGAACATTATCAACACGATACGGCTATGATGCACTATACACAGGCCTCATATTGCTCTCCAATGGAGCAGGTGAGTTACTTGTTCGAGTCTACATCACGACGCTTCATATACCACTTTGGTTATAGGCAGTATATGTGGTAGCATCCTAGGTGGGCGGTGGTCTGACAGGATGCTGACGAGGCTCAAGAGTCAACACGGAGGAAAAATGCATCCAGAGGTGGGTGTGCTTGCTCCTCCGACCATCATTCGTCTTACGCCGGGAACCATAGATGCGTCTCCAGAGTACATTGCCAGCTATGCCATGGCTTCCCCTCTCCGCGATAAGCTATGCTTGGATTTGCCAAACTCACCAGCCGATCGCTGCGATTTGTGTGATGCTATTTATCGCCGGTTTTTCTTCGACGTCAGTCCCCCCTTTGTCAATTGCCTTGCGAGCCGCTGAACCACTTTCCACCGACAGGTGGATGTACACTAGTACCCTCGCCTATATCGTCGACGCTAACACAGGACGTTCCTCGACTGCTGTAGCAGCGAATAGTGCATATAGAGGAACACTTGCATTCATCGCAGCTGAAATTGCCATTCCCCTCCAGGTGAGTAGCTTACTTGTGGCAGAACTGTGCATGTTGATCGAACGTTCCCACAGGATAGTATTGGAGATGGTGGACTGTACACATTTTGGGCTGGCTTGCTGGTCATCACGGAAATGCTGATCCTGTTGGTTCTAAAGTTCGGAAAACAGTGGCGGGAGAGATGCGAGGAGGCTGAGAAGGAGAAATGATGTCAAATGATACTTGACCGAAAAACAGTTTTAGACCTTCCACACGTTGACTCTTCTATGAAGGTAAATTATTGAATATTATATGCACGAGGCGGCGATATTGAGAATCGAAGGAAAATATCCTTCTAATACGAACAGTCTATATGGATGTAAACGTTGGTGGGTAATGGGAACAGCTTGGGCAACGAGATTGGCTCAAATCGGAGCATTGCCAGCCTGGTCGACGCTGCGCAGTTTCACATACACGTCGCTACCTAGAAAGCATCTTAATGACGGTACCAATCGACAGTGAAAGTGGTTACTTACCCCATCCGTCCAATGAGAACAAATCGAGTGAGCCACCGAAATACCTTGCATATAACCTGCTCATCGGAAGCCCATATCCTAACCCAGCAATCGTTCCCAGTCCGACTTGCACACCTTTTCCTGTGATCTCGCCAAAGAGATTACCCTCGCCTACACTCGTGCCTCCACCAACAGCGGCACTCCCGCCAATGTGCTGCGCGGCGTAAGGTCCACCACCGTCGCTCTCAGTATTACCAGCGGTGGTAAATGCATACGAGAATATCCGTGCCATGTTAGAAGGTGATACACCACCACCTTGATCTCTGATTCTGATCGAAAGAAAGGGAGAGACAGGGGAAGGTGGAGGGGATATTGTTACTGTGACTGGAGCAACTATATGCATGGATGTCGTGCCGTGCAGCTTGTAGTGACGTTCGACTGTCGCTCGGAAGGCATTCTTCAGAATTTCAGTAAGGATGTATTCGAGATGAACAGGAACATAGCTTTGGTGACGAGTCAGACCATGGATGCAGTAGATCGTGCAGGATCGGGACTCACGCAAACGTTGCGTCTTGATGTCCGTCGATTATGATGGTTGGAGCGACCCCAAGCGTTGCCTCGCAAAGCTCACTCACGAATGCACCACACATCTTGACCATAGCGGCGGGAGAGCAAGCCATGTCGACAATACCGTAGTGAGATGTGAGACCCACATCACTCTGACTCTGCAGGGCTTGTGACAATGCGATATGTTGCTCAGCAATTAAACGGACTGATATCCGATTACGAATGGCACCATCTAAGAAGTTGCTTATTTGTGTTGGAGACATGTATTTGGCGCATTCTTGGAAGCTAGCACGACATAAGGGTTAAGATACATGCGCTCAAGCTGCAACATGCAGAAAAAGACGAACCCCTTGGCCATGGTCGGTATGTCATTCTGGTGGCTTGCCACTAGATGGCTGAGCTCGGCTGTAAAGGAAGTGTTCTCCTCGAGAGTTGTGACAGGCGGGTAGTTTGCCAGAAATTGGAAGCTCTGTCTGTATGCATTCAGCGTCCTCGAAACGTAGGGATTGGTCCCGACAATGAATGGAAGGGTCTCGAGTGCGCGTGCCCGTCTGGCGAGGCGACGCGGGATCTCGGACAGCACAAAGGAGACACTGCGCAGCACAGATTCTGGCGTGAGAGGCTGACCGAAAGCAACAAGCGAGTTTAATGTGAGTGGATGAGCAGGATGAGCAGCGTAGGAAGCCAGAAGCTGTGATATCTGAGCACTCGGAGGTTCAGGCGCACATCGAACGTGAAACGATCGGCGATGGAGTCCCCGCGTCGCAGCGACAGGCTTCCGCACAATAGTACTCGCAGACATTGTGGAGGATGCACAGGATATGACCCGGCCGGAAAGTGGAACGGACATCCCCAACCCGAGGAGTGAGCGGACTCAGCGGAGCCCTGAATTTCGACATGGACGCCCGCGGGCTCGTGACACCTATCAATTTACTTATGCTATAAGAATAACAAGAACAATATATCTTTGTAGCCGAGTACAGGAATCTTTGATGCTACTACCAACCCTTAGCCACGACGTCCTCCGTGGATCCAGAGAGCGAATGGGAACTGGCGGGAACTCATGTTGATTCGACATGCTTCCTGTTTGTTCTTGGTGGCTTGTGTTCTTGGTGGAGATTATCAGCTGGACGAAAGGACGACGATGTTTGTTGCTTACTTGGTTTTGCTGATTCTACGTCCTCAACCACCTCTGCCGTATAAGACGATGCACCGCTCACAGAAACGGAGGCCGAATCTTGTCGACGCAACGACCGTCGTGGTCGCGAGTCGTGTGACGTGGCAGTATCCGGTGCCGGGGAGAGTGTGAGTGGGGGAGACTGCAGAACAGGGAGCGTCAAGTTAGAGTGGGTGGTGGCACTAACTGCAGATAATCGTGGCAATCGAATCTTAAGAGTAGGTGTGGAGGATGGGCCAGACTGAGTGATTGTTACGGAGGCTTTGGGTGTCACAGGCTTAGAGGGGGATTGCGTAACAAGCGGAGGAGGAGCTGGTGGCGGTGGGGCGGGTTCAGATACAGGAGGTATAGGTGGATCTGATGGCACGGGAGGAGAAAGTACACGTTGAACCGGACCCGTTGAACCGCCCTCCTTCATTCTCTCAGGGGCTTGCTTGGGTTTCCGGCGTGCCCTACTCGCCTTCTCAGGTTTTTCGGTATGTTGAGAAGTAATCTACAGATCCCTTGAGCATTGTTTCTTTCATATCGCGGTACTCGACTTACCAGCTCTGTAACCCCCCTAGACACAGATTCGATGGACGTTGGGTCTTCTTTTTCCAGCTTTGTGGTAATCCTTGCCCTCTTCGGCTTAGCAGGAGAAGCAAGGTCTGCAGAAGCTTGTGGTTGCGATGCCGTGTCCGGAGGGGTGACTTCCGCGGTGTTCCTGGCAGACGACCTGGAGGGTGCTTTGCGCTGTTCCGAATTCAGGTCACTTTAATTAACGGGGGAAATCACCCACACTTACCTTTGCTACACTGGGTTTTGTGGTTTCTTTGAGCTCAATTGTTCTGGGTGTTGGCACAACAAAAGAAGTTTGAGGCTCAAAATCGGTTTGGGTACCAAAATCAGCCATAACCCTCTCCGTCACCTTTTGACCTTCTGCATGGTTTGAAGTAGCAAGTGGCACCGAGGGTTGGATAGTAGGTCCTACGGGAGATTTACCTTTCGGCGTAAACAAGTTACGGAGATTACATAAAAGCTTTGAGGGGACGTAAGTTTATAGTGTATTTGCCCAATGACCAAACAACTTGCCTGTGCGGTGCGCAAATCGTCGAGCGAAATAATAGGTTCCTTGGACGACGACGATTGGAACTGGGCGTCCTCCTCCATCTCATCAAGAGAACTCAACGAAGTCAAAGGCGAAGACGTCACAGACATAATGTCCTTCTCTCTGTTGTGGAGACATGATTGGTCTTTTCGGTCTAGGATCCAAAAACAGCTCACTTAGGCTCTGGATGTTGCTCCTTGCTTATTTTGCTCCAGAAGTCGAGCATGATGACGCGTTCGGGAACCCTGTATCGTCTCCCGTTAATCAGCACCTCATCAAGGACGAGCTTTTCTGCCATCGCTGCGGATTGTGGGTGTATAATCTCGATATTGCCGTTGTTCCACTGATTGGGTTTAGTGACATCGATAGGCGCAACGTTTTGCTTTGGAATGCGTCGCTTCCGTTGCTATGTGGACCGAGAAGGATGCCCGTGTGTTGAGTAAACCCCAATAACATGGTCACAATGTTATTAAGAACTCACAAGAACCTGATCGGCATGGTTTGGACACATCCATTTCCTTCCGAAGGAAGGCATAGACGTAAGAGGAGGATCAAGGCAATCAAGGTGGAAGTGGAGGTTGCAGTAATCGCAAGAAACGATCGCTCTTCCACTTTCTGGTGTCAAACTGTGTGCGACAGACGTCGATCTACGTGGACGCTTTTTCGAAGGTGCACATCCAGCAAGACCACTCGGTAGTGCTGACGTGCCACATCTGAAACATAACACAGGTACACCATTTCGGTCCTTCAATCGATATGGATCGCGGTCTTCAAGTTGCCCATGACGACTGCGAGACATAGGTCGGTAGGGATAGAAAGGAGATAGCTTACTTACTTAAGGCGGGGCTGCTTCAGTTCCGAGCTATCCACGTAAGTTCCATTGGCACCGGTAGCAACTGAAATACAATAAAGTGAGACGCTAGTTGGGAAAGAGAACCCACGAACCATCCTTGAAAAAACCTCTAATCTCGTCTGGAAGCTGGAATTCTTTAGGAATGCTCGCTTGAGCAAGGTGGATAAGCGGAGACATGAAAGATGGCGCAGGTTTAGGTGGCGGGTTCTATGAGATGCGAGTAAGAATCATAGACACAAGAGACGTGTTGCCAAATAGCATACCCTACGAATGACACAGCTTGGACAAAACCATTTTTCACTATCTGGGAGGTCAACTGCTTCCATAGGAGGGTCCAAGCACCAGAGATGGAATGCTCGAGGACAACTATCACAGTACACCAGTGCACCTAAGGATCGGCATGATGAACAATGATCCTCGTTTAACTAAGCGCCAAACGCCAAAATGTAAGAATATGAGGGTAGTACGCTAGCGAAATCTCAAAGAGCACGCACCAGACCCAATGAAGGCTCAGGAGAGAGGGAGATTATCCCGGCAGGTTCCTCCTTCACTCTAACTCCTCGGTCTGTCTCCTTTCCCTTTCCCTTATCCCTTCTCGTTGACCTTGCTCTCTCACTAATGGTTGGTGGGACAAAATCTTCACACCCAGGTAGCGAGTTCGCACGAGACATTGACATTGAAGGGTCGTCTGATTCGGGTTGTACCGGGAATGGGTCGGAGTCTGCGAGAGGTAGCACGCTGGGCTGGCGAGAAGGCGATACGTCTGGCGGAGCCAGGTCAGGCGCAGGAAGGGATACAGAGAGGTGGCTGTTGCCGTTGTTCAAGTTTCTAGCGCTGGCCCTTTGAGCACGCCCGTTCGAAATCCTGGATATGTAGTGACGGGCAACCAGCAAAACGACGAGGCACACGGGTAATACATTGACAAGGGTTTGGGTTGAGTCGTAACGGGGAAGCAGTCAGAGAAAATACCAGCAGTGTAAAAAGGAGAGGCAGACATACCCTTTGTCAACTCGGACCCGCTTTCGACGGGGCCCGTCGACTTCCGAGACACTGAGAGCACCCGACATGAGGCCCGAGTAGGTGGAGCCTGGATCCGATGTAGGGAGATAGGACATGAAAGCGGATGGTTTCTTTGGGTCTCGCTTCTGTGCAGCCTGCTGAACGGATAGCAGGGGAGGTGGACCTGGCAAAATTTCAGTGGAAAGAGAGGGATCCGAGAGGCCCTCGAGGTGGGGCGGTTGCAAGACAGGAACTCCTTGCAACAAGTAAGCCGGAACCTCCGCCATCGAGGTCATGGTTCAAGAACGAGAAAACGACCAAGTGGAACGATCCAACTTGTGTTTGTCTGACGTAGAAACCGGAAAGCCACGTCCCAAGGCGCAACGAACGTCGTGAGCGGCGAAATTACGACCAATACTGGGAGCGCTCACACAAACCCAGATGTTCGACGACGGTGGCAAGCGAGGTTGCGGCGGTAACGTCTCACCGACATCGGTTTTTCGCGAACCTTGTATACAACACATCTCTGCTATATAGTTGTCCTAGCTACTACTGCTCGACCCATTCCCCATGCTCGCAATCATCCGGGGATGCCCAACCAGTTCTAAACTCGAGTTAAACTTAGAGAACGTCGATGAGGTCCCACCTCCTCCATTACCAGACATCAATCAGGAGATCATTTGTTTCGTCACAGGCCTTGGGATTCCTTAGGTGCCAGCTCACCTATCCTACATGGGAAAACCTAAATACACTCCTGTTGAACGGAAAGAACGCGGGTAGAAACCCTGTGCCCTTTATTTGCCAGATGAGCATAGGAAACACGAAATTCGTATACCAACAAGATGCAGTCACACATGACAAGAGACTCACCTGGGCAATATCACGAAGAGATATGCAACGATTCACCAGAACTACAACCCTCATCACCAGAAGACCTTTTGGGAGTGATATACTTTCGAGGCCGCGAAGGCAATGTTTCAGATATCTTCCTAGACTTCGCGATGAGCCGCCTATGCAAGCGATTTCCTCGATGAGCATCCCAATCTCGTTCCTCGATCATCACTGGTCTCCGGGGATTTATTGTACACACTTGGCACACGATTTTCCGTCTTGCTTGTAGGATGTCGGAGGGGCTAACAACGAAACGTGAGACTCGACGTCATTCATGCAAACCAATGGACGCACTTGACGGGTTTATTCTGATTAGCAAACATTGTTCTCGCCGTCGAGGACAATGACTCGGGAGGTGGAAGTTCTTCTTCTCGTAAAAAAGCTAAAACAAACCTCAGTTGCGATCGTATATACTGGCCCAACTTACAATTCGTGATTGATTCAGCAGGGGACAGAACGTTTGAGGTCCATTGGTCTCCCAAAACTAGCAAGAAGAATTACCGTGATCCACAGTTGACAGGTTAGGTAGGCGCCTACCCGTGGCATCGAGAATATACATCGAGGCCATTGAAACCTCGTTTCCAGAGTTGGCACTCCGTATCGCGGGAAGTAATTTGTTCCGCAGCCACATGACTTGACGTTTGGCATACTTGCGAGTTGACTGTTTCATATTTTCCACCGCCTTGTCGAAGGCTTCCTGAGAGCCATCGGGCAACGAGAGGAACTCGCGAAATTCCTTGAACCCTATTGACAGATATAACACATGTTCTCACGGGAAGTTGCCGCGTACCTATACATTGATAGATGCCGACTGTGTAATCTGGCTCAGTTACGGAAGAATTCGACTCATCCTCCACGCCAGCTGAGGAATCGTTGACTACAGCCCGCGACGAAGAAAAGGTCTTTTGCAGAAACCTAATTTCGCGAAGAAGACCTTGCTTCATAATGGAAAGTTGGTTGGAAGAAAAGACAAGTGGACAGGGTTTGCAAACCTTGATCATATCGTCGATTCTCTCATCGAGACGAGAGTTCAGTGTCGAAGGTTGCGCATAGAGCCAGAGGCAAAGGGTTCGATATCTTTGTGCAAAAACTATTTCACACTGTTCAAGCTACAAACAAAAAGAGGAGTACCCACCGAGGGATTAGCGCACTCTCCGATTGTTCACTTATAATCTCGCTTGGCGTTCTCCTTGTCTCTTTCATAATTTGCAGACTGCGCAGGACCTTGCGGGTATCCCTCCAGTGCCATCGAGATGCTACTGGGAGGTCCAAAGCCTGCAGTAACTCGTGTAGAGAGAGTGCGTCCTCCGGATGAGTGACCGCATTGGGTGGAAATTCTGGAAGTGTTGTCCACAAGTTCAAAAGATTGGGTGTCAATTGCGAAACGGAATACTGCAAAGAAGCGGACATCGGATAACCAGAGGTAATGGCTCCAGGTGGTGTAGGTTTCGAGTCTTTATTGGCTAGTCGATTAGGGAACAGGAGATGTTGGATCCAGTAGGACGTTCCACCAACAACAATAGGGACTTGGTTCATTTTATGTGTTTCTTCAATCTGCACGCAAGACTTCGGAGGATCAATAGCACATTTCTGAACATTGGCACTCACTACTTGGATGGCATCGTGTACCCATTGCCCAACGACGTACTGCTCGCCTGGCTGCTTGAAGTCCATGAGAAGATGGTCCACACCCATACGTTCTGCCTGAGGGATCTTATTGGTGATTATGTCCATGCCAGTGTAGATCTGCATGGAGTCGGCGTTGATGATACGTGCACCGCGCCATCGATGTCCACCTGAGCAATCTTGATAGATTTCTTCGCCGAGCTTGATTGCGAGTTCCACACCCAGCCTGGACTTTCCGACTCCAGTTGTCCCGCAAATGGCGATCAAAGGCTTCAGGGAAGTCATACTTGAAGTTGAGGTTGCTGGGACAGTGACACACCGCGTGATTTCCAGAGGACTAACAGACATTCCCCTCTTTCGGATCTATGCTAGGCCTTGACTTCGCAGCACTAAGTTTCTCCTGGACCATTACCTTTGTCTTCGTACACAGACTGGTTACAAGATGTTCACGAAAAACCTACATCCGTAGTATGTACCAAGAACCGACGCGGTCAATCTAGAAGAGTTATGCGCCTTGAAAGGAACCCGCCTTCTGCCGGCATCGACAATCCCCAAATGATAATTTTTTCAATATTATTTTTTGACCCGTAAAATGATATGTTAAATGAAATTTCCCAGTTCGCGTCAGCCATGTCTTCTGTCGTTCGTTCCAAAGTAACTCGGGTATCACTTTCAAACCTGAGACCACCCTCCGGCTCGTTGCACAATGTACGCTTTTTTGAGGTGTACGATCTGAATGTAACTGACATTTGGTTAGCAAAAACGCGTCGGACGAGGTCAAGGCTCGGGATATGGCGGGACGTCCGGACGCGGTCACAAAGGTCAGAAAGCTCGCTCCGGTAACGGGAAGCCCAAGGCTGGGTTCGAAGGCGGTCAGACGACAATACTCAAGAAGTTTCCCAAGAGGGGCTTTGTCAACCCGTATGTGTTGTCACGCTGCCATTGCCTCTTGATGAGTTTCATGCTGAACTCCCATGCAGGAACCGCAAAATTTATGCCGCAGTTAACCTAGACCGTCTTCAACATTGGGTAGATCAAGGCCGCTTGCATTCAACTCCAGAAAAACCCATTACAGCAAAGGAACTATTGTTAAGCGGCTGTATGCACAATGTGCACGACGGGATTAAACTATTGGGCAACGTCCGTGTCTTCATCATTTGAGACGTATTCCATTGCATACTGATGTTTCAACCTGCAGGGTGCGGAATTCTTGAAGGCAGCCGTGCACATCACCCCTTCTCGTGCGTCAAAGAGCGCCATTAAAGCCATAGAAGCCAACGGTGGTAGCGTGTTCTGCCAGTACTATAATTCTCTTGCTCTGCGCGACTGCATCAAGGGTCGAACGGATCGTGTTTCTGCTGCACCGACTCGTCGAAATGATATCAGTGCGTTCCTTGATCTCTCTGGCGATTTAGCATTTGACGTCTTCTCCAGTTTGGTATACCCAATGGCGAAACCGAGGTTACCTCTCTCCAGAAGCAGTGGACAGAATGCCTCTTGTGTCGGAGCGATGGAGAGAGTTGTCAAAGCAACTTCTTGTGTTCAAGACTCAGAGCTTTTTGAAAAAGCCTATTGTTCAGCCAACGGAGTAAAGAATCTCATTAGTATATTACACATCCATTGTAGATTCTGCTTCCATTCTGTCAGGCGAGATACTGCGAGTATGCGAACGGTATGATGATGGTGATGGTGAACGTGAGTGTGTGAGACTTCTGGAAACATATCGCCCGTCCACAGAGGGGGAACGATCTCTTTCCGTGCTTGGGCTCCTGGACCTGGAGAGGCTGCGACTTCTGCTGCGACTTCTGCGACTGGCTCCATCCTCGCTCTTGCCTTCCATCGCATCCAACAATCGACTCTTGCGAGGCCCGATTTCGCCGTTCTCTTCCAGTGTCTGCCGCCTGGCTATTCGAGGTAGGATGGTGTCGCAAACTCTTTCTTCAGTAAGCAGGTTATAAATAAATTCGTCAAAGTAAGTTAGTGAGTATCCAGCTGTAAGAGCGTTAGCAATGTATATGGAAGCATCCTGAAACCATACACATGTCCCGATATCTTAGCTTTCTGAAGTCCTTCATGAGTGGTTCAAGGATTTCGTATACTTCGACTGCACGAAACGTCATCCGGACATACATCGCTGCGAGCGCTCTCATGTATCTGACGAGTAGGTCAATATATGCTATTCAGGGTCAGAAACAAGGACTGGCTCACTTAAATTCATCAGCCTGGAGATACTCGATCAGAATTTCCTTCTCAGGTTGAAGTTGTAAAAGCTTCAGGAGCAAGCAGAGGAATTCGGTGGGACGCTGATTGCCATAGACCCCTCCGATGCAGCGGAGCTCGATAGCCTTGTCGATGAGCGACTCAGCTGAGCATATCGTGAATGAAAAACCTCCCGCACGTTATAGTGGTGAGCACACCTGTCAATGCAAAACAGTGCTCCTTCCAATATGTCGACTCCCATATCCGGTTGCGAATTACAGTTTCCACTAGGAACTGCACATATAAGACAGAGTGATACATTAAGAATAAAATAGCACAAACCTGTGGATTCTGGCCATGAATAGCCAATGCGCCTTTGACCGTTGTATTTGCCATGGGAGCTTGGGCTGAATAGTGTCAGTGATGGTGGTGCGCAAAGGCACTCCCACGCCACGTCTACAGATGATGAAAACGCTACGAATCCTAACTTTCGGACCTAGTGCCTGCAGAGAGGTTGAAGTAGAGACCACATTCGATTAGACCAGGTTTCGAATTAGGGCTCCAGTACTTAGATATGATGTTCAGATGGACAAGTTTTCATACATGCAAGCCGAAAGTGATAAATCTGCTCGATAACCTAGTACTAATGGAGAAGATCAAAATTGTCGCCGGGACTGAAGTGATCCGACCATGGTATGTGCCTGCTTAGGTTGTAGCCCCCTATGATACGGCCAATGTCTTCCGACAGCCACAAGCGTGAACTTCCCAAAACTGACCTTCTTTCATCTATTATTTTATTTTAACGACACATAATCGATTTATTACCATGGGACGCTAACTACTATATGGCGGGCTGAAGAGAAGGGTCTCCTCGATTCGAAAGAGGTAACTCGAACCGGCGGGTCCTAATAATACAAAAGATCCTCTGGAGTGTAACTTGCGTTCTTCCTCATACTATGCCCTGCTTGTTTCAAACTTCAGTTCTCCATAGCCCACTGAGGGAGCCACTCCTCCCAGTCTTCCCATGCAGCCTCGTCGTCCTCAGCTCCGTCGCGACCACGGTGGTCACGCCCCTTGCGAGGATCAAGAATGGTCGACAGAACATGCAGCGCACCATTGCGTGCGGGGATATCGAATGGCCCAACGTGATGTCCATTGACTCTGAAGTTCGTAAAGTATCGCGAAAAGCCAGGAACGGGGAATGTTGACTTGTAGCGCGTGACATGGACCCGGAGGTGATGATTCTGGAGGAGTGTTGGAAGGGTGAGATTATACTCGTAAACAAGCTCCGGAAAGGTGGCAGTATTTCTGGACAAGACGAGGTCTTCTACATCCCCATCAAGGAGAGTAGGGACTGGCACCGAATACTGTGCCTCCGATGCATCATTAAAGTAGCGACGGGGTTCCGTGACGTCAGATGTTGAGTTATGGAAGTAATCTGCAAAAGTCTCCGACACTCTCTTGTAATGTCGACTTATGTGTACTCACCAGTGTGCAAAACCGAGTTGGGCACGATGTGATACTCCAGTAATTTCTTCAGCGCCTTCTGGCCGAATGGCGAAAACAGGTACAGCTTCAACTTCTTCGGAAGGCGCTTGAATGCGCCGGATGTAGGAGCAAATGCGGTGGTTGCTGTTGCCCCCAAGAAACCAACTTCATGCCCATCATTCTTAGAGTATTGCCAGCGATCAATAGCACCTCCAAGGCCAACGCGCTGGATGGCAGTTGTCTACAGAAACGTCAGCAACCGGAACCACGATATGCGAATTAATACACAGGATCCTCACGAAGTAAGAGAAAACCTCTGGCACAAAGAAAGTCTCTTGGAAGATCGATGGAGGGGGTAAAAGGGGGTGACTGATTTGGTGGATAACACCTGGTACAATATCCAGGATAAGAGAACTAAAAATGTCAAGAATTCCGCTCACCATTCTTGGCTTTAATATCTCTCTTTGTTACCTCTACAAACATATTGATCCTCAAGCGAGGTGGAACGGAAGTACTGAGGACGCTCAACCTCAGCGGTTCGCAGTCCATCGAGCCGTCGTTAAGTGTCAAGTTAGTGGCATAAGTAGAATTCCGAACGAGATCTGCAGTTTCGTATGACTCTGGAAGGATATGATAGGCAACGATCTTGTGAACAACGCTTGCCAGCGCTTTTTTGCGTTTCTCCTTATCGTAGGACTCAGGTTCTCTCTCAAGTTCCTCGGCCCGTCGGACAAGGTCCCCAAGGTGACTGACGTCATTATGATTGTCCGTGAGGAAAGGAACGAGACTCTCGTTATGTCTATGGTGAGGTTTGCGATGACGCAGCAACTGAGAGTTCGGCACAGCAAAGAAGGTGATGCTAGAAGACGGCTCAGATTATGTGACCTTTCGAACTACAAGGATCCGTGGACGTGCCTCTTGGATGGATCGCTAAGAAGGTCAACCACACTTTCACTGAGGTCGATAGCCTTCACCAAACGCGAGTATCTGGTTTGTTGTGAGCCCCTCCCCATTCACCGACCGTTTCAGACAACACTCACTGCCTGTCATCTTTCAGGACCTGGTAAACAGTCCTCTCTTCTGCGAGAAGACTGATGTAACCCAGGCATCCAAGAAGGCCATCCAAAGAAATATGGCCGAACCAAGGTAAGGTTACCACGGGTAACGCAGAGGCACCGCACGCGAGAGCGAGCAGCACGAGTTTGGCAAGACGCATATTTTCCTTTCAAGCGAGAAGGGCTGGTGGTAGAGGGTCCGGTGGTTGAGAGGGGCGAGTTTATATATAACCCTCATACCACATGTGTGACCTATTTCGTTCATTCCGCAGTATCTTGCTGCGGAACGAGGCGTGTCATCATATAATGTGATGCAACACTTACATGTAACACAACGCGGCTACGAGTGCCTAAACGTTGGACAAAACGGAATCTGGAGCACTCCAGGCACGTTCTAGAGCAATCTAGAGCGGCCTGGATTCCGGTTTGTTCAACGTTTAAGCCAGTCTTTAATCTTGCTAACCACATTGTCTAAGTACTTACTGGCCCACCACAGCTTCATTCAATGTCCAATCGTGTCCTCATGTCCTCAATTGCCGTCTGAATGCCATCTGATCAGTGACGGCACGAATGTGCACGCTCTACTCGAATGAGTTTTCTGACGTTTTGGAAAGAGTTCTCACCTGAGTAGGATAGGATCCGATTATTACAAACATTCCTTTGATAGGGGGTGAACTTGTAAAAATGGTATTACTGGTGATAGGGTACAAGAGTAAAGGCATGTCGCATTAGTCTACTCCACCATTTGGCGGAAGCGATCTTGGATCTCCGCGTGCAGGGCATCCAGCTTCTGCATAATTGGTTCCTGGCCTTGCGAAGGTGACTTGAAAGCGAACCGAAAACGAGAAGTCAGCGACAGCTCCACCACATTACCGTACATCTTACCTCAAATTTCATCTGAGAGAGCTTATATATCAAGTCTGCAGCAGACTCTCTGACTCTAGCGAACGTCAAGTCGCCGTGTGCAGTTGCCTTCAAGGTGGCATCGTAGAACGCAACATAATTCCTCAACATTGCGTTTGTCTTGTAGAATGGACAGTAGCGATCATACTCGCTCATACCATTCTGTTGCAAGAAGTCGTCCTTAAGCATTCTCGCGACTTCGAGGGTAATCTTGTCATTCTCGCCGAGTGCGCTCTTGCCAACGAGCTGAACGATCTCTGCAAGGTCTTCTTCCTTTTGAAGAATTTCTTTTGTACGCACGCGGAGCTCAACAAAACCCGGTGCGTCGCGCTCGTAAAATGGTTCAAGCACTTTCGTGTACTTGGAGTATGACAGATTCCAATTGACGGATGGGAAATGTTTGCGCTGCGCCAGCTTCTTGTCAAGGCCCCAAAAGACCTGGACGATTCCGAGTGTAGCTGACGTGACTGGGTCGGCGAAATCTCCTCCAGGTGGCGATACGCTGACCATTTAGTCAACAGAGCAATATCATGGTCGAGTCATGGCAAAAACTCACGCTCCAACAATGGACACTGTCCCCTGTCGCTGCGGACTCCCCAGACATTTAACCTTGCCGGCTCGCTCGTAGAAACTCGCAAGTTTGGTACCCAAGTACGCAGGATACCCAGAATCGGCCGGCATCTCTGCGAGACGACCAGAGATTTCACGGAGGGCCTCGGCCCAACGTGACGTCGAGTCAGCCATCATGGAGACGTTAGATCCTTGATCACGGAAGTACTCCGAAAGGGTGATACCCGTGTAAATGGATGCTTCACGCGCAGCAACAGGCATATTTGACGTGTTTGCAACAAGGGTGGTGCGCTTCATTATGGGTTCTTGGCGATCGCCGACTTCCATCGTCAGCTCGGGGAACTTTTCGGGGGTTAGCAAGCAAATGCAAACAAGCGACTGGAGTTCTTACATCCATCAAAACTTCAGCCATCTATCATAGCGATGTGAGCGGGGCCAAAATAGCGTACAACAAACTAACCTCATTTCCTCGTTCTCCACACCCAACATAGATGATAATATCAGAATTGGAATACTTGGACAACGCTTGGGAAATGACGGTTTTGCCGCATCCGAAAGCACCGGGAATGGCCGTGGTACCTCCTTGGACACATCTTCGCACAATAAGTTGATGAAACTGTCAGAAAGACACAGGCAACCCACGGAAAAAGAGCGTCCAGAATTCGTTGACCCGTCAACAACGGGTAATCTGCTGTCAGCTTCTCGGTAACCGGGCGGGGTGCGCGGACAGGCCATAATTGCATCATTGTGTGTTCAGTCGTTCGACCGTTGAACTCGGTTTCTAGAACAATATCCTAATGATGTGTGATTGAACGCTCAAACGATGAATGGAAAGTAATAAATACGAACATCGACAGCATAACTTCCCTTCTCTGCGATGCGGGTGATAGTACCAAGTGCGCGGGGTGGAAGCATGATTTTGTGGTTGTCCACAAGTGAATTCTCGTAGACACCACCGAAGATGTCACCCCCTGATATATGATCACCAACCTACGCACACCATCAGAAGAACGCCGTAGCTGAAAGTCGAAGAAATACTTTAAAGGATGCTGGGGTGAAATCCCACTTGAGAGAACGATCAAGCGCTTCGGTGTTGATACCACGTGGGATATAGATGGACTTTGAAAGTTCTTGGATGGACTAAATGACCATGCATTCGAATCAATCAATGAACAGGAAGACACGAAGCAGCTTACACGCAATGGTCTTTGGATACCATCGACGATGTTACCCATCAAGCCTACAACATCCTGAATACAACATGCCAAGCCACATGGATGTTACACACCTGGACCCAACTCTACGCTGAGAGGCTTGCCTGTTCTGAGAACAGGATCTCCAACTGTGACACCCGATGTCTCCTCATATACTTGGATGGTTGCTTTGTCCGCCTCAATTCGAATAACCTCTGAAATAGAAGTCAGTGATGCAAATCCAACTCACATATATACTACAGATTTACCCCCCACTAGTTCATCATGTCCGACGCGGACCAGCTCATACATGGCAGCACCAGTCATGTTCTCTGCGATCACGACTGGCCCAGAGACACCAAATACCTGACCAAAGCGCGATTCATGTTCCTCATCCGAGATCTTTGGTAGGTCGCGCTTTGCATTTTGTAGTGCACCAGCCATCGTCGTTAGTGATGTAGAAGGGAAGCCGCAGTGCTGGAATCCTAGAGCGAGTTGTTGTCCCAAAGCGGAATCTGAATTCTGTCGGGAATAGCCGATGCGCGTACACCCCAATGACGCGTCCCCGTCCTAACGTCAGCACGACCACAGTACTCGTCCTCCACAATGCCTCCCAAAGCGTAAGTTTTCAACGCTTGCCGTTATTCGCGATTTCACTGACAGAAATTCTCAGTGACTGGGAGAAATGTATGTCTCCCACCCTGCACTACTTTCAGCATATTGACCCTTTACTAGATGAGAAGAAAATAGACGAGAAAGAAGAAAAGATTCAAGGCAAGTCATGTCATTTGCCGACTAACTGATTTCTTATGCATCTTTTAGTACTCACGGATAGCGACATCCAAATCCTCAAGACCTATGTATGTCGCCTGCCTGCCTTTCTCTTCGTGATAGTTAATAATGTATCTTGTAGGGTCAAGGTCCATACGCTGCCAAATTGAAAAAGATTGATACAGATATAAAAGAAGTCCAAAAGCGAATCGACGAGAAACTCGGTGTGAAGGAGTCGGACACTGGTCTAGCTGCACCAAACCTATGGGACCTTGCTGCTGACCGTGCACGCATGGGCGAGCACCCCCTCCAGGTCGCGCGTTGTACAAAAATCATTCCCATGGATTCTAAGAAAGCAGAATTGGCTCGTGCAGTCAACCCCGCTGGAGCTGTGCAAGGTCAGAAGGGCGCTGATGAACAAGACAAATATGTCATCAACATCAAACAAATCGCAAAGTTTGTTGTCGGACTGGGCGAACGTGTTGCCCCTACCGATATCGAAGAGGGTATGCGTGTTGGGTGCGTAGAGTTGTTTGCTGTCCCTTCTTACTTCCAATAACTTGTCTGTAGAGTCGACCGGAACAAATACCAGATTCAGATACCTCTGCCACCAAAGATCGATGCATCAGTCACTATGATGCAAGTGGAAGAGAAGCCGGATGTCACGTACTCAGACGTCGGGGGTTGCAAGGAGCAAATAGAAAAGCTCCGCGAGGTTGTCGAGACCCCTCTTCTTTCAGTATGTTTTTCGGAAAGAAACTTGCAATCTGTTCACCTCGCATCTAGCCAGAACGTTTCGTGAAACTTGGTATTGACCCTCCCAAAGGCGTCCTCCTCTTCGGGCCACCTGGAACTGGCAAAACTCTTTGTGCCCGTGCAGTCGCCAACCGCACTGATGCTACCTTCATTCGTGTAATTGGATCTGAGCTCGTTCAGAAATATGTTGGCGAGGGCGCCCGCATGGTCCGCGAACTCTTCGAAATGGCACGTTCAAAGAAAGCCTGCATCATCTTCTTCGACGAAGTCGACGCTATCGGTGGTGCACGATTCGACGACGGTGCAGGGGGGGACAACGAGGTACAGAGAACGATGCTGGAGTTGATTAATCAACTCGATGGATTCGATCCTCGAGGTAACATTAAAGTGTTAATGGCAACGAACAGGCCAGATACTTTGGATCCTGCGCTACTTCGGCCTGGACGTCTCGATCGACGTGTGGAATTCTCGTTACCCAATAACGAGGGACGCGCACACATTTTGAAGATCCATGCACGGAGGTGTGTTTATGTCTCGTCGTCCTACTCAACTTCGTACCTAAAACAAATGCATACTTGAAGTATGAGCGTTGAAAGGGACATAAGGTTTGATCTGATTGCGCGGTTATGTCCTAATACCACTGGGGCAGAGTTGCGATCAGTGGCTACCGAGGTGCGTCCCCAAAGTTTCTGCTCGTTATGGTTATATATATATATATGACTCCAAAGGCTGGTATGTTCGCAATTCGTGCGCGGCGGAAAGTCGCAACGGAGCGTGATTTCTTGGACGCGGTAGAGAAGGTTGTAAGACAAGGTACCAAGTTCTCGTCAACGTACGTTCAGCCTTTTGTTCCCTCTCGTGCTGCAGCCACTGACCTTCTCGGTACAGACCGTTATATCAAGTATACAATTAGTCCTGGACTCGTGGATCATTATGTATTTTATCTTTTTTCGTTGAACTGTTTCTCGGCCCCCAGCTGGTTGACTTGGCGGCCAGCACATCATAACTGGACACATTATTGGCATGGTGTATCTTCAGTTTTCATCTTGCTTTCAGGTAATTCTCCATTTGTTCAAGTTGCGGAGTTTCGCCCCTAAAATACTTCAGCTTCATTAAGCCAACTAAGGGGATGTGTTTATCCTTTTTTTGTGCAGGTCCGATAAGCGGATAGGCAAAGCTGCTGCACTCTACATTAATGTACATGTAAGCATCAGTAGCGCCCATTCCGGCAAACTTCTATCAACAAACTGGAATCTGGGAACGTCGCGTGTACGTGCGGTTTGTGGAGCTCTTTTTTTGTTTTTGGGTTAGTTCAGGGATTTGCCCATTTTGGAAACACGCAGCCAATCAGAGTTCTCGCTTCAGCGGGATAAGAGTTGTCCCTTTTCAACGTAAAATATTGTCTGTGCAGATGCTGTTACCAATATTGATGAGTGTTGTGTAATGTGTATCTTGCAGATAGAGGTGTTGTTGATAGATTTTGTCTGGTCATGTTGCAAGGTCAGTTCGAGTACTCGGTACGTGGTCAGGCACAGGCACATACCCACCACATTGGCAGCATCGATCATTCTAGATGGACGAAGGATGCGTAAGAAGAAAGCATGTCACTGTATGTAGTATCAACATGCGACATTATGCATTATGCATTATGTGTGACATGTACTTGGCATGTACACTGATAAGTGACATCATAGTAGATGCCTCACACCTAGGCCTTATCTCCGCTTCCTCCTGCGTTCCGCCTCCAGTGATCTAGTTACCTCAGACCTGTCAGGCTACGACGAGGCCGCGTTTGTGGAAGTTAGATCAAGGAGTCGAACGCAACAGATTGCTCCGCGGCGTTCCTCTACTCAGAGTAACCTGCGTTACGGTTCTGTTCTATGTGTGTGACCGCCACACGTAATGGTAATTTGTTTTCATGTCTCACTGGTACGCCGCTGCGTTGGTCTAATTACACTCAGCTATCACCTTCGTGGGTACAAAAAGCTACGATGGGCTCCAGTACGTGTGATCATCACTGCCGGGTGGACCTGGTTGCCGAAGTGAGTTTAGACTGTAGCGCATCGTTGGTACTCGGTACTTACTTACTCCATTAGTCTCGGACACAGTCAGACATAACATAATGTTCTTGTCCAATGCGGACTTCCTGGAAGCCACGCATTGATCCGACATTCTCGCCGATGATGATCTCCAAGAGATTTGTGGGGCACTCGGGTACCGCGAAGTGTGATAAATACCCCGACCTCCAGCCTGTCTACTCAGCCATGTCTTTCATCCAGCGTCTTGTATCACCTAAACTGCCAACTAACCTTGCGACCAATATATATGTAGATTTACCTGGCTACGATATCTGGTTGCACAACGTACGCCTTCGTCCCGATGATTTCCCCAGTGCTCATGTCAGGTTCAGATCGACAACGTTCATGTCCTGCCCACAGAACTTGATGTCCCCAGGTTTGAGGAGGCTCTCTCCAAAGCCCTGCAATTATACCCACACGCTGCGGGCCAGCTTCGATTTAGTGGTGGGCGTTGGTCTGTGGGTTGGTTCGCAGGAATCAGCTAGACTCCTATCTCACTTCTCTTAGGTTGAACTCACCAATACTGCTGTTCCCGTGGACATTGATTACAAGCTGGGAACGAGCTCTGACTCACTCCTAAACGGCGATTGGGTCGTCCAGGATGATATATCCCTTTTCCTAAACCATCAACCCATCGGTGCTAACCTTGTCAACGGCGGTGCCCCTCTTCTTCGTCTTAAATTGACCTTCTTTGACAATGAAACATGTATCGGCGTCTCTTGGCATCACACACTTGGTGTGTCCCTTTTCCTGATCCCACTCGCATGCTTCTAATTGCTCAACACTAGGTGATGCTATCGTGTTGTCGCGTTTCATGCACACGCTATCCCAATTCTATCAAGGTCTACCCACAAAGTATGCAGCTCCAACCTTCAAGAAACATCACTTTCCTACACCGTCATCCTCTATCTTGGCCGAGTTTTGGCCCTGCATGCCCCATTTACACGACACTCGTCTCTTCAGCGAACTTGGAGAAATATTTGCTGAGTTGTGCAAGAATGTCGAGCATCTGAGATGGCGTTTTGACAGCCACGACCTCGCCGAGCTTCGCTCGGCACTCTCTGGACAGAACGACACATATCTCTCGAAACAAGACTGTCTCACCGCTTATCTCGTCGCTATATTAAATTATAACAGAAGCATACCTGTGCAAAAGGTCACGAATGCAAGCAGCGTAAGTTAGTCGATTTATATGCTTGACGTTGGTGATCTCATCTGTTTTCAGTACCGCAATATTAACGCTTCCTTCGTCGCCGAGGATGTGGCAGGCAATTTATTACAGAATGTTCGTAAATATTGGTTTATCCCTCAGATTGATTGACGAAAAGTGCTGAATTCATCAGGTTCCTGCTAATGTTCCGACGGATATGGCTGGAATCGCTACCGCCCTTCGACATGCCCTCATACAATGCAGGGAACCCGATTATATCTATAACTGGGTGACACTGGCAAGCAATCACATGCTTGAGACAGCGAATGCTGGGAAATCATTCATCTTTACGGCTCATGACGACATGATAACTGTCAACTCAAACACAGTGTAAGTTGTGCGACTTTCTCAGAGAAACTCGAAGGCTTATTTTCGCGTCAGGATCGACTGGTGTAGTGCGCATTTTGGATGTCCCGATGGCTCTCGGTTCCATACAACTGGAATGGCCAAGCTCTATCTGAGATGTTTCAGGTCCAATCCATCGAAAGGAGACGACGGTGTATGGCAAGCTCGTCACTCGGTTGATATCTCGATGGGAGTAATAGCAGAACTGAAACCAAAACTCCTCGAAACTCTTGCTTGTGGTATCCAATATACTCTAAACAGCGAGCGTGCTCAACTGTAACCGTAACTTTGTAGCATTATGCGCGGCGACTACGCCATCGGATGTGTTGTACTGTACTTTTGTACTTGGTTGGGTGTGTAAGTAGTAGTTTGTGCAATGTAACATTCTCAGATTTACCCTGATATAAGAAGAGAGAGAAGATAGCCTGAGGATGATCGATGATCGATGATCAGGGGAAGTACTTCCGGACTTGCTTCCAGATCCGCCTGAGCTCTTCCGACGTCTCATCGATCTCATCCTAAATCAGGACAGTCCTTGGCCTCAACAACCCGACTCGCAGTAAGCCAGAGGTTCCACTCAGAACGAAAACCCCACTGGCACAAAATTTGTTACAGGAGTAACCATGTCACTTGAACATCTTGTGAGGGAATGGCTCAGACTAGACCCGGTACGTCCCCTTCGTTTCTCCCCACCTAAATCCAATGGTGGATCTCGCCGGATACTAGAACGAGAAAACGAGAAGAGAAGTCCAAGCACTATGGGACACGCAAAACATAGATGAATTGGAGAAAAGAATGAGGTATTTGCCAGCAAGACTAGATGATATCGAGTCATGTCTAACATTCACTACAACGGTTATATCACATTCGATCATCGGAAGGGCGCGCATAGAGTTTGGGACTGCAGGTGAGTTAACCATTGATATCCATTGCCGCTACCAACGCCAACCTCCAAGGGCTCCGAGGAAAAATGGAAGCTGGGTGGGCGAGAATGAATGACTTGATCGTCATCCAGGCATCTCAGGCAAGCACCTATGAACACCACTAGGGGTCATGTAGTTCAAAGCAGGCTATTGTCAGGGGCTTTGCGCGTACTTGTTGAAGAATATCGCCGACACCACATCACGCGGTATCGTGATCGGCCACGATCATCGACACAATTCAGCAGACTGGGCACGCCTTACAGCAATGGTGTTCCTCTCCAACAATGTTAAAGTATTTCTTTTAAGAGGCTTAGTCCATACGCCTCTGTGAGTCCTTTCCTTGTCTTGTTTTGCGGGAAATAGGTATAACGCTCTTATAAGTGTGCCCTTTTCGGTAAAAAGGCTGAATGCAGCGTGCGGGGTAATGATCACTGGTGTGTAATTTGGTTCACGTTCATCCTGGCCCTCTTAAGCCCAATGGCTCTGTAGCAAGCCACAACCCGAAGGTATCCATTACATCATGATGTTCTGCCAAGTTTATGACCTAGTCTCTTGTAAGGATGACAATGGCTTCAAAGTGCGTGTTCTAAAAACTATACTTTTACTTTCCTTACACGTGCACATAGGTCTATTGGGAAAATGCCGTCCAGGTAGGCTGGTTTAGGTCTCTGTCACGCGTATAAGTGAGGCCCCTTACAGATTATTGGACCTCATGATACGGGCATCGCCCAAGCTATTCTGGATAATCTAGAACCAAGAATACAGCACGGATCCGATGTTTACGCATCCTTGCTTTGTTATGATCCCACAGATGATATGAAAGAAAGCTATTTTAATCTAATCCGTGGCATGGCAAACCCCAGGTTCGTGGTCGAATGCTATTGTTACGTTCGAGTAGTTATAGCGTGCACAGGCTTCGTGTCGATGTTACCCCTATCGAATTTGTGAATACCTCAATGCATGGTGTCAGCGATGCGTTCGCATCTGAAGCGTTCAAACGTGCTGGTTTTAAACCGTATATTGCTGTAGAAGAGCAGAAACACCCAGATCCCAACTTCCCAACAGTTCGATTTCCAAATCCAGAGGAAAAAGGTATGAAATGGATATAGCTTCGATGAACTTACGACAGAACTATTGTAGGGGCTTTGGTAAGCTTATATCAGGTCCTTTAATTCTTTCCGTGACGCTGTCAAGGAATGCGCAATTTCGACAGCTACCCGTTCGGGTGCAGACTATGTGCTGGCACAGGATCCCGATTCTGATCGATTCTCAGCTGCTGAGAGAGGGTGAGTCTCTTTGTTTCGGAATTATGGATACATATTCATATGATGGCCTAGTACCGACGGGAACTTCGCGGCATTCACTGGTGATCAGTTGGGAACATTGTTTGCCAGCCGTGTCCTAGCAAGATACAAAGAATCTGGAAAACCATTGGGCAGGTTACTTTGATTTGGTACACCCGACCACCTTGCGATATTTACTGCGTTCCAGATAAACTCGCGATCATAGCCTCTACGGTAAGTTCTAAAATGGTTGAGGCAATGGCACATCGCGAGGGTTTCAAGTTTGTGGATTGTCTGACTGGTAGGCCTCCTAAATATAACCTCCGGAAATTTATTTCAGTGCAATCTAACAGGATTTAAATTCATTGGAAATACTGCACTGGACCTTGAGCAAGCCGGTTATGAGGTTCCTTTTGGATACGAGGAAGCTATCGGTTTCATGTTCGGTTCTGAGCTGCGTGACAAGGACGGAATAGCTGCCACAGTAAGCGCAGGTGCACAAATGAAGTACTACAGCTCACAGGGAGGGAAAGTTGATGTTTGCAGAGATGGCGACTGAACTACACAGTCGAGGTTTGACGGTTCAAAGCTATCTAAAGGAACTTTACGAAAAGTGTGTATTTGTACTTGTCTTACCTCTTCGCTAGTTCACAGCAACTCTCCAGATACGGTTACTTCGAGGTGCGTCACTCCCCACGGTTTAAACGCTGGTTTGACAAATGGTGTGTAGACGAAAAACAGTTATTTCATCTGTCTAGACACTGCCAAGATTAACACGATCTTTGGGGGGCTTCGCAGCTTCGAGAAAACAGTACGTCTTTGTTGACGCGACCGGTGGCACGAAGTGACACTCCTTCGCAGCTGCACCCCTTCACGAAGCGATACCCCCACTCGATAGCCGAGTTGACTGTTGTCAGTGTTATTGATCTGACAGTTGAGCATGGATACGACAGTACAAACGCTCCGACGTATGCACCGAGGTTGCCGTTATCCTCAGGACACATGATTCAATTCAGAGCAAAATCCGCGGATGTTAGCATAGTATTGACTATAAGGTTCATTCCACGTGTTACTTTGAGCACCTACTGATGTTGTTTTCAGAACGAGCGGAACAGAACCGAAGGTATGGATCATCGGTACTGGACGGTACCAACAAGAGGCATTGAATCTTCTTTTCTTTTTAGATAAAATACTACCTGGAAGGTTGTGGCAATAATCCAAAGCAAGTGTCGACCATTCTACCCCGTGTCGTAGAGCACTTAGCAAATGAGTGGATGAAAGCATCCGAGAATGATCTCGGTCAACCTTGATCAGTGACCCCTAGACGTTGTAGAGAAACACAACTACTTGCCTATTATATCACAAGAATCAACCTCGCAGCGTCGACGGGCTGCCTTTTCTAGTGGCTTGTGGAAATTGTTACAAAATGCAAGCAATTTTTTCTTCACAAAGTTGATCTTGGCTCGGTTCAAGCACCTCATGAGACCTATGATTGTACTCATTCTCCCACGGCGCTAGCTAGACTGGGAGATCTGTGAATGCTTTCTCCAAGTACTATGCAACCGAAAGGGCTTATAAAGAGAGTATTTCAAGTCAGCTTTAAATCTACACACAGTCTCTGCCTCCATGCTACCTATCGTAGATTCGACACCCCTCGTGGGGTAAAGATACGGTACAGTTGTTACATTGATATAAGATCACGATGAAGAGAGACTGTTGAACATATCTGCAGCGAAGTGCTGACGAAGACGCCTATTTCTACACATGCACCGTATATTCCTGACAGACGTGGCTCAAGGGGCCATGAGAGTAACCTGGGGTAACACAATCAGTTACGTGCAAGTGTGAAAAATACTATATAGCTGTAGTAATTACCCTCATGAATTCTTCATAACTGAACTGTGCCCAACCGTCGTCGTCGGTGTCGACCCTTCGAGGGGACATTAGCTACTTAAAATTATGAAAGTGGAAGAGTAAACCTCTGGAAGGCTTCAGTAAGTGTTTTGATTGTAACACACGCTCTGACAAATCGATCGAACGTGATTCCGGGGGTTGGTCCATACGCGGAAGTTGCCCCAGATGCTGGAAATGAGCAAGATGAACCGATATGATCAAATGGAAGTCGACCATGCAAATTACCATATTTATGTTCGAGTAAGCTGAGGAGAGTGGGGGAAAGTTTGTATCCGAAGTTCCGCAGGGCATCCGATAACTCTCGTCTCTCGATGGATCCCGAATGATCTCTGTCAAAGTGCCTGAAGACACGTTGCCACTCTGCGATATACTGCCACAATCGAGTAAACTCTGTCAACGGAATTAGAATCTGTTATTGAAAATCGGAAACACAGAAACGCTCACCATTAAACCCAATCGTGCCCGTGCGATCGGCATCCTGAAATATTTTAAGCTATTGCCAGTCAAGATTTCATTCAGAGCATCAACTTACAAACATGTTCATAAGCATCTTGACCGTATCCACATCAAACTCTTTGAAAAGAAGGTATAAAAAATCAGGTAAAGCAGGTGATGATTAATTTACTA
Source organism: Lanmaoa pseudosensibilis (assembly GCA_038092875.1). Taxonomy (NCBI): domain Eukaryota; kingdom Fungi; phylum Basidiomycota; class Agaricomycetes; order Boletales; family Boletaceae; genus Lanmaoa; species Lanmaoa pseudosensibilis. The sequence continues at coordinate 83,384 of JBBPRF010000018.1, read as the reverse complement.
GACCAGTTTCCTGATTTAATAGGACACACAATCAGCTAGATCTGGGTAACAGTGGAATGATATATACCGTTGACGAGGGCATTCTGCAACTCGCCGATGCTCAGAACACCAGATCTGTTAGTATCTACCGCAGCAAAGTATTGCCACAGCTGGGGGTCAGCTCCAACGGGAGGACCTGGTAGATACCCTGAACCAGAATGGTGAAGGTGATGGGACTGAGAGTGAGAATGCGAACGATGAACGTAGCTGGGGTCAGTGTAATAGGACATCTCTCGCAATGATACAGACGGGGGCAACTTCGCGACTGTGATCGATAAAGATCAAACGGGGCTTGGGAATAAGCTTGGCGACGAACTTAAAGGGTGCCCAAGTGGCTGTGTGTGCGGCCCTCCAAACGGTTGTCAGCGCGCGTGCTGGCGCAGGCTTCAACCCAAAGAAGACATTGGCGTGCTCCACTGGCGAGCAGTAGTCGCCAAGGCTTACCAACTAGGGATCTGTGGGGAAAGTCAGGGACTAATACAGTAATACTTATCAAGGTCCAGGGTTGACAGCGGTGGTAATGTGCGAATAGCATGTCACTGCTGACAGGCATTTAAGCTGACCTCATTAAATTTCGTCAGATCATGTTCAAGTGACCTGGATATCTCTGTCATCCGAATACCACGGTACATAATGGCACTGGTTTGTATGGCGCTTGCAACCAAGCGTACCTGTGGCCCGGATCAAGTATGTTTCAAGTTCGGAAGATTCGGAGTCTGCATGCAGTGAACAACATGGTACTACTACATGCCAGTCTTGGTCACCCCTGGCAGAGCGTCGAAGAAAGACAATTGTTCCTTCTTCATTAGATTCGCCCGGGGATTTCCATACATGCTAACGAGTCAACCTGGCTGCTAGTATCTGGACTTAGCAGGACACAGTGATGATAATGGTCACGAGTCACGGCAGTGTTACCAAGTTGGTATTCTGTTGCTGGCGGAGAAGTTGGGGCGTCAAAACCATACCAACTCGCACATATTAGCTCTTATACATAACATCATACCTTTTGTTTGGGTGTCGAGAAGCACAAATTTGATCTCGCGGATAACCCAAGTAACGTTGAAGCCGCTCCGATCAGCAGGCAGCGCATCACGGCCGACCATACTCGACCGAAGGAGTCAAGGAAACGTCCAGGGCTGGCGGCAGCCATGCAGGGTCTCGGAGCACGACAAGCAGGTATCGACTATCATCTCGAAATGGCCCGAAGATGTCTTGCGTTGTCCGTTTCGCAGCGCTCACTGTTTAGCGACGACTGTCCACTTCAGTGCGAGGAAGTTGTAGAGCGACCTCAACACGGCAGTCGGATCGCAGCCAAGATCATGCACCTCCGAAACCTGACCGCTACTCTCACCCCTGTCCCTGCTACCACTGAAGCTGATCATTGCTCGGTGTTCGACCGCTTCCGTACCAGTGTCGAGACACTTTGGAGCGACAGACGGCGTGAACACGGCGCACGCGATCGAATGGACTCGCAAGTTCGTCTCGTTCAAGTTCATGTAGACCATCCAATATCCCGTCGTTCTCTGGAATTGTCATCCACTCCAACACCCCGACATCGTAGAGCAGATTCTTCAAGGATTTAGATCATCACTATTTCTAGTTTTGTGGAAAGCCATCGGTTACGCAGGAACATTCGAAGGCAGGTCACGGTAGTATACTAAAAGCGCACAGAGCCTCCATAATCGGTGAAATCACTTGTCTTGTCAACAAAAACTCATAATTCAAATGTCTTCCGTTGAAATCTCGTGGATGTTGGTGTTCAACAATCGCGGTGCAATAGAGCAAGGGAATGGGTCAGGACACCTGTCAAAAGATGTAGATCAGAGGGTAATGGCCACTCCGAAAATACTTACGTAGTTACCCCAGTACCGAAACTCGGTTCAAAGTCGAGCTCTTTGCCTTTTTCGTCCAGGGCTTTTGTTATCTTGAATACATACAAGATCGACACTATCCCAGCCCAGACTGAACTATCGGCGGCATAACGACCTGGACACACGCGCCTAACGAGCAGAGTCGGCAATGGGATTCAATATAATAAGGTAATGTCAAAATACCTTCCAAAGCCAAAAGCGAGGCTGTCAATGGTCTTGTCTTCATCGAGCCTCCCATCTACAAAGAATCTTTCAGGTTTGAAGACGTCAGATTCTGGGTAAACATCTTCGTTATGATGCATGGCCCTTCGAAATAATGTATTAAGATGCTGGAAAGATAACAGATTGTGTACCGACCAAATATTTGCCACCACTGTGGATCCTAAGATGTACAGTGCAAGGAGAGTCAACAGATGCACCTCACATTTAACTATATTATCACCTTTCGGGATAAAAACATCTTCATAAATGTCATCGGCCGTGGTAGCGTGGGGAATTCCTAAGAGGAACTTGAGAATTAATGCAAGCGCCATGGTCGAAATACGTACCAAGGGGTGCGACGGCATACATTCTTAGTGTCTCCATCAAAATAGCCTCAACATAGGGCAAGTTCGGCCTGTCAGCAAAGTTTGGAAGCCGATTTGTGCCGACAACCGTATCGATCTCTGCTTGTGCTCGTTCTTGCACCTCCGGATGCTGCAGCATGGCAAGCATGAAACATTGTAATGTTGAGGCAGTCTACAATTTAACAAAAAACTGAGTTGTTGCATACATCCACAGACATTCAGACTGACAGTTTCTGCACCAGCTATCAGGTTAAAGTTAATTAATGAACTACTCCAGGTTAACCCTCACCATACAACTTACCTACAAATGCTGTTGCACACGTATCTTTCAATAATTGAAGTTGCGATGGTTCATCAATGTCTTTGGTGCCCTTCAGAAAATTAAGTGCCATTGCTGACGCACTGCTGCCCATGGCCTGCCTCTAATGAGTCCTGACTGTGAACCCGAATGAGTACAAATTTCACCTCGCGTTTTCTAGCGTGTTCAAAGGGTTCTGCTACCATCTGCATGGCACAATACTTGGAAACTACCGCCTTGCGTCTGAAGAAAGCACCCGGAAACCATTCTGGCAAGCTGAGGACTGAGATGTTGATCAGCTTGATAGTGGTAGTGCAATAAAGGGCAATCACTTGCCAATAGGGAAAGCGTCAATGATGGATGCTGTTTCTGGTGTCAGACTCTCGAGGGCCAGGGCGTTCCCGCGCTCGAATAGTTCAACGAGATGGTCATGCTCAGGAACAACTTCGTAGTCGTACACGATTGACATGATCATAGCTGCAGAAAACCTGAATATATTTCCCCTGTTAGTACATACACTCGCTTAAACAAGTAATACTCGCCTTTGGATATGCTTCGTAAAATCATGAGGTGCACTGAGAATATCCAAGACGAGCTGGCGAGCCTTTCTCAGCTGAACAGGACGAAAAGCAAGGGCAGCTTCAGCTCTAAAGGCTTGATGAAATATTCTCCTCTGTGAGCGCCATCGATCGCCATATGGAGCCCAACCAAAATTGAAGGACCAGCCAAATCTAACAGAGTAAACTTCAAGTTAGATATACTGATGAAAAGGAGTGATAACGCACGGATCTCTCGTAGCAAGGTATGGTCTGTCCGAGTAAATACTAGATCGGTGATCGAGGAGGTCCTTGGCAATTTTCTCCGAGTTGATCACAATGATGTCTTGCTTCAGCACACGGATCATAAAGATATCACCTGTTGTTATGACGTGAAGTACCACGGTAGACCAATACAGGATCAGAGCGGACCGTAACGAATCGCCCATTCAGTGTAGGTTATCCAAGGCTTCTTAGCGTCGATGCTGAGAAGATTCCCAACGAGGGGTAAAGGAACAGGTCCAGGAGGGAGACGGAAACCTTGGACCGTCCGTCGTTGCCCCCAGAGTAAAGTGAGAGCGAAGACCACTGCGCCTACCGCCACCAAGATCAGCGCCAAATTCAAAGGCACGTAGCAGATCATGTCAATCCGAGAGAGCGGACGGAGAATGAAACACTAGGTACCTTTTATATAGGCCTCAACTCAGTTGACCGTGAGATCAACATTGGAAACAGGTGGAATAGCCACTCCCCGGAGATTACAGGGATTGGGCGCAGAAGGCGGCGGTTTTAGGTGCCAAGACTCGAGCTAGTAAGTTACCTGCAACTTCGGCGGGTTAGGTAAACAAGCGTCTGATTATAATACTCACAGGACCACCGTTCGATGTTCAGAACTGTAGGGGTCATAGGCCGGTAGCAAATCTTTGCCCACCAAAAGTCCTGAAGGGAAAGAGTGCTGGTAAGCTTTGCTCTGTACAGCGGCCGTAACTTTCTAGTACTACCCCATTTGGGACGACCGAAAAGAAGCACCGGGCTGTGAGAACCACCAGGCAACACGCCCTCTCCTCATCACCAGCGCCATCAAAGCCCTCGGATTGAGGCTCAATGGATTTTCTATGTGAGCTTTAACGTCCCTGGTTTTCTTGATAGGATAACACGTATCAATACCATCCTCCCAGTTTGTATCCCCATCGTATGTCAGTCGCCACACTACACACCCTCCATCTCCGCAGTCGTCTAACGATGTGCTTCGAAATTCTCAGTTGGCTGCCCGACTAAAGTATCGCCCGATGGAAATCAGGGCTCAAGAATCTGTCCGAGATGTCACAACGGTGAGTCCGCTTCGAGCCGTTGAAATTCAAGCTTATTTGCTTATCCCGGACGCACCAAGCTTCCATGTTCGCCGCCAAGTCGCGCACGTGGTTTGAGTTCTGTTTCGTGCCTTTGATTCCATTCAAATCTAGACATGTCTGGATGTGTGGGATATGCCAGCTTCAGACAGAGATGCAGCCTGGGTGAGTACTTGGTGTTTCTCGCATCAGTTGATTGCTGAGTTTTCCTATCCGGCCCTCTGCGCATTCTTCGAACTAGGTGGGAACCCCCTATGGCCCAGCCAGGATATCAGCACCCTGGTGTGCAGAACCAGCATGGCCCTCTTCAAGTCGGTGAACCACAGAATTACAGCAAGGGCTATCAACCAGGATACATCCACAGTGGATAAGCTACATATATTTGTTTCTTTTTACCCTTCTTATCTCTGTATTTTACACGTACAATATGTCGAATTGTTCAGAACTGTATTTCTTTCCACGAAGTTTGTAGTAGTCATAGCGCGTCAAAGGACTCTGGATTTTTACTTGTTCATTACCACCTGGCGGTCGCCCTTCTCGACCTCCTTCCTACTTTATAATATACGGTGACCAGTCCGCCAAGCAGAAACCCGCCCACAGCTGACACTGCAGTAGCAATCCTCGCGTCTTCCGTCCACTGGCTCGAGCGGGTGCGATTGGATATGGATGGTGGAGGCGCAGAGTCCGATCCGCGGGCGTTTTGGAAGTCCGTTAGTGCGGTTTGGGGGTCAGTAAGACTCAACAGTCCAACGAGTGGAGGTCTCGAAGACGTCAAACCCTGATGGACGACGTATACGTTCTGAACAGAATATGAATATCGTCAGAGTACGCTGGAGGCACAGCACGTCGTAGTGACTTACCCTCAGGAATACATCCCCAAGTAGCCAATCCCCAGAGTTCACCTGCAAGCCTCGTGAGTCACCCGAACACTTCAATGCGGTTCAATCACGCACTCCGTCATTGACTTGCACGCCCCCCATGCACCATCCGTCCTTCTGCCCACCTTCTGCCCAGCTGATATCCTCGGGATGCACCGCGTACTCTCTTCCTCCATCACCCTGCCCAAACGCGAAGCGAACATCGACAGCGCGATCACATCGTACTTCCCAGAGCTGCCTCTGCGCATTGTATCTCGTCGATCCCCCAGTGCCGATACTGTCCCAAAATGCTTTGACATCCAGGGTGGGTCCGAGAATGAGCGTCGTACCTGTGTCGAGAATCCCAATTGGAGAGGGTGCACCAGGTACGAGGGAAGGAGACAATGACAGAAGGAGGCCATTGATGGTCAGGTTGAGTATGGGAAGTTTCCAGTAGTCATAAGGGCTTGAGTGCGTCTTGAACACAGGGAAGTATGTTAATTGTGCAGTTCCGTTTGCAGTATCTACGATGGAGGGATCAAGCCTGCCGATGGTGAACGACGAGTTAACGGCGCCTGGATCGTTGCTGTTTCGACCAAGCTTGAAAGCGAAGAAACGGTCAGATTCGCCCAAGTGGGAGAAGATATTGTCAAGGATCGTTGTCCCCACTGTTGGCCGGATTGCAGCTGCAGGCGGAAACGAGAGACCTAGGATTCCCGAGTTTCCGGTGGTTGCGAGGTAGAGTTCATTCGTTTCATTGGCTAGTGCTGGAAGACGGTATAAGCATCGATCGGTAACGAGTTGAGTTGAACAGTTATAGTACCAAATGTCTGAGAGACTATCTGGATTGAACCAAGAGTGACAATTTCGGTGGCTACAGAGCCCTGCACGGAACCGATAAGGTAAAACAGCCTGAAATCGATACTGGGCAGATGAAGAGTGGAAGATGCCGACGGATAATACATTGGGACTCCTTGACAGTCTACGTCTGTGCAACTCGAAGAGACAACCCACTCAAGAAGGATGTAGTAAGCAAATACCTGCGCATGACTGGGAACACACCTACCAAATCTGACGAGCCAGTGTCGAAGGTAACCCAGAAATCTTGACCTCCAATGCTTGAAGAATATGGGGTTAGTGTAATGCATCCAGGGTAGACTACTCACTCTAAATTTACTAGATAGGCACTGCAGCGGAGCGCGTCTATAACTGTGTCGATCAACATAGGTGCGCCAACTTACAATTCTTCGCTATCGAAAACCGACATCCCCCCGTCATCGACGAGGGTCTTCACTCTTCGAGGAACACGCCGCAAGAAAAGTTGCATGCCCTGTGTGATGAGAGTTGTTTTGCCGCTCATTCTTGAGTCTCGTTGGAAGTGCAACAGTGAGTCAATGTCCAGCAAAACCGCCGATGTAAGGATTCCGCAAGTAGTCTGTTCTTAAATGACGAGATGGGACATTTCGATTCGGACGGGCAGTTCGAGACAAATGGTGCTTATTGTGAACATCCCAGATTAGTTTCCGTGAACGTTGCTTCTAGGCAAGGATTGACAGCAAAAGTCATTAGCGAGTTGCTAGGTTTTATGCATTCCAGCTGTCTGACTGACACACTCACCCTACACTACACTAACGTGCCTGCCTCCGACCATCAAGCTCTTTAGCTTGTTCCCACACATCGATCGTTACTTCATTCTGTAACCGGGATGCTGCAAGAAGCCTTGATGTTGCGAGTATTGATATTAATATATGTGCCACAGGGGTTGCCAGGATGGTGGTGCTGACCTCGCGACCCTCATAAGGTGTATAAGTTCATCCGGAGTCACCGACTTGTCTTGTTGACGCCGACGTACAAAGTCGTCTTGGATATGCTGTGCGTGCATGAGAGATTGTGCAGCGTATCGGGTATGATGACTACCACTACCTTGGAGGTCTCTTCGGTTACTTGCACCTTCTCGCTGGCCGTTTTACACGCAGCAATGTATGAACGGTAGACTGCCATTTGCTCCGTTGGAGGTAAAGAGATATCCTCTTTTGGTTTGTATAAGCTGGGAGTGTAGGAAGACCATCGAAGGGGGAGGTTAATGCCAGTCTGCACCATGTGTAAGAATAAGAGATCACTGAGGGCGAGAGAGCAGAGCTCCTATATGTATTACCTGAAAGAATGCGCTCTTCCTTCCTTCGCTCACTACAATCATGGATAGATCGCTGTGCAAGGTGAATTTACTTGAAAACGGAAATATGTAGTCCACCGTCTGCGAGTTCATCACATCCTGAATTGCTCGGACGTTCATGATACCTGTCATTGAGCGTCATTCGTCAGGAAACAGAGAAAACGCTGTTGCATACCTCTCTCAAGCAGTTTACCCTCTTTTATCGCACTCTCAGTCAAAAGGATAGTTGTCCCGGGGGGAAGCTGTAGATATCCGGAGTGCAGGTCCTCTTCTTTGCTTTCGGGAAGGAAGGGTATCTCGTTCAGGAGATCCAGTGAAAGCGGAATAAGGATATACTGGGGCAGAAGCTCTGCAAGGACATGTGAGAGTGTCGGAAGGAGCTCTGTTGGGGAAGGCTGAGGAAAGCGTGATAATGTCAGGGAAGGCGGGAGAAGCGGGGTTGCACGAGTGTGTCTATGACAAGGGTTAACAAAGAATCAAGGAGTGTATCTCTCTACAAACACTTTTGATGCCAGCTGAAGAAGAAGCCATTCTGCGGCATCGTTGTCGCCACCCAAGGCCTCGCTGGATATCCAATCTATGAGATCTGTGCGCACGCTGGCATCGATATTTGTGTGGATTGGGTTTGCAGAGGCCACCTGATAACAGAGAACATGCAATACGGGAACTTCTGGTGAAAAATCATTCTCTATGTTGATGCTTGTAGGATAGCATGTCAGAAAGCTCAGGGTCACCGGGGGAGTTATCATCACATACGACTCTGACGAAGTAATCCCAATGAAAGTAACTACATCGGTCGAATGCAGGTTTTCTACGCCAGAATGGTCATAGATCTTGTATGCATCAGTGAAGCACGCAACAGGGATTGGAGTATGGCACCTTGACACGAACACCGATGTGAGGTGCTCCTGGAACGGGGAACTTGTGGGGCTGAGAGGACTGATGCACGGGGAAGCTTGCTAGCACAGCTCGTCAGTTGATGAGCGCGCAGAGGCAACGCGTGCGCACTTGAATCTAGCTGAGAAATTTGTGCGGCTCGCCAGGTAGACTCGCCGGGAACAGAGACTGCCCAAAAGATAGAGGCGGTTCCAAGGCAATCAGAATCAAAGGTATTCAAGTCGTAATCATCGTGTGTAGGTTGTATTCCCCAACCTCCACACTTATCATTGCTGAGCCTCGCGAGATACATTTCATTCTGAAGCGAGGTGTCCTGGATCATGGCGCGGAAGCGCACAAGCGTACCACGCGTGTACGATTCTGGAGGATGAGATACATCGAGTGACGGGAGCTACGCGAATACGATTAGCACGAGACTGGTAAGAGACTGGTTGATCTCGACCTGGTCTAACACGTGGGGGTCACTCGCACTGAGGAATAAATCGGAAAAGTGTCTGGTCACTGCAGATGGAAGACGGTGAATGTAACCGTTGTCGTCGTCGTTGTAGATGCGCTGGATGACTTTTCTTGGGTCTACTATTTCGTCGATGGCTTGTACTGCGACCATGATTGGCAAGTCTTGGTAAGAGTATCTCTGCTTACTTAAGAGTCAGACACTGCCCACTGCACCGAGTTACCCAGCACTGTATTATCTCTTCGACGACGACGACGACGACGATGGGCCTTTTCAGTCGCAAGAAGCAGCGCAATGATGACACAGATGACCAGAACGGCGAGCGCAAGAAGGAGAAGGGCAGCTGGAGACGGCCTGCAAGTAAGTCTTGCCACCGTGTTGCTCTTTCCCAGTCTCTGACCGCAGCAATACCTTCGTCTAGATACCGCTTTCAAGCAACAACGTCTGAAAGCATGGCAGCCTATACTCACCCCCAAAACCGTCCTACCTACACTTTTCATCATTGGCATCATATTCGCCCCAATAGGCGGTCTGCTTGTGTGGGGCAGCAGCTTGGTATGCCATCCGTTCATTCCCGATTCATCCCCTTTACCTTTCTGCATATGCATGTTCATCGTCGCCTCTGCTTCATGTCCTTTGGCAACTAACAGGTGTCTGAAATGACTTTCGACTATACCGGTTGCTGGGATCTGCAGAACTCCACGTCCATGGACAATCTCACCTTCTTCCCTGTGCCCTCCTATTCGTATGATCTTCGTTCCTCAGAGAGCGGAAAATCCGTTACCCCACCCACCTATGCGTATCTCTATGATGCAACAGCTCCTCCCAATCAAACCCATTCTTGCGTCATCCGATTTGACATCGTAGCAGACCTACAGGCGCCCGTATTTCAATATTACAAGCTAACCAACTTTTATCAAAACAATCGACGATATGTACAGAGTCTCGACACCTCCCAACTTCAGGGTCAGTATGTGGACACAAGCACGCTTAGCAGCAGCAACTGCAAGCCATTGGCGGTGACAAGCGACGGAAAGGGTATCTACCCGTGCGGTTTGATCGCTAACTCGGTGTTCAACGGTAGGTTCTTGGCTCCTTTGATTATTGTTCGAGGGATCCCCTATGGACTGATTGTCAATATGCAGATACGATTTCCGGCTTCCGTCCAACTTCTGATCCGTCTGGCGCGTCGGACTATAACTTTACCCAGAACGGCATCGCTTGGCCCGGCGAAGCCAAGAAATACAGCGCGGCATCCGGTTATGTTGGAAAGCTCGATGAGATCGTGCCTCCTCCCAACTGGGCACTCAGATACCCAAACAACTACACAACCAATGACCCACCCCCAGATCTTACACAGGATGAACACTTCCAAAACTGGATGAGAACAGCAGGTCTACCCACGTTCTCAAAGCTGTATGGAAGGAACGATACGACTACCTTACACGCCGGACAATATCAAGTTCAGATCTATTACAGTGAGTTGGGTGGTTGGGGATATATTCAAGGTGACTCATAATCCATGTTTAAGACTACCCGGTACAAGGTTTCAAGGGAACCAAGTCACTCGTGATCTCCACGGTTTCTTGGATAGGTGGCAAGAACCCGTTCTTGGGATGGGCTTATGTCGCAACTGCAGGCGTGTTCGTACTTCTCGCGCTCGCAGGCACCGTTCGTCACATCTTCAAACCTCGGTATGTTGTTCACTTCCATGCAAAAGGTTTCCGCTAATCGTGTTGTAGACGTCTAGGGGACATGTCGCTTCTTTCTTGGAACCGATAAAGACAGTAGCGAGTGACCGCTGTACATGAAGCGCGCGGACGGAACCCAAATACGCCCTACAATATACACTGGACCTAGCCCCACCAATGTAATACAGCGCTTCGACCTACGGATTGTTGGACTTTTAATTGTATTATTTATTGTGGGAGGTTTGTGCAAGGTATCGATGCGCTACCAGGTCCTGTATTGCTGGGGGAGATGGGACGAATCCAATCCCCTCGCAAGTAATGATCGCACTGTCAGGCGCGTCTTCATCAATATGAAACTGCGCTCCTGTCATTCGTTGGGCTATGTGGATTGCAGTTCTGTTACCCGTCAGTCAATGTTGCAGCATGACGAAGAGAGTCGAAATACCGGGTATGATCTGTTAGTGGACCAGCTCTGACGATCGAGGTCCCCTTGGCCAGAGCAAGGAAGATGATTATCTGGTCCTGCAAATACTCATCTACACATCCCCCGTGGTTCAAATTCCTCACTAGCTCCCTTGCGGCCTCCTCCCCGACCGTCTCCGGCTTCTTCTCTCTCGTGCTCACTGCAGACCCTCCAATCAAACACCCATTGTCCGTCTCGGCCCACAACAATATGCCTCCTCCAGCACCTACAACATTCTCGTCGCGTTCCCTCACAGACGCGAGGGAGATCTGCGTAGGTGCGATCCCGCTCTCGAGAAGCGCGCGGTGTGCGCCCGACACCATGCGCTGTGCGATCCACAGGGGCAACCCACCTACGCGGGCAGCTCCACGAATTGCGTTCACTCGCCCACGCTCCGTCAGAACGACTGGAGAAAGTGGCCCAGAGATAGAGGGCACCATGCAGAGAACAGAGCCTCCCCCTCTGGGAAAGTACCCTCGTCGGTTGATGGTGAGAGTAGGCGAGACGTGAAAATGCTTTGAGAGGAACGGGAGGAAGATGGTCTGCGTGTAGTCGATTTGCGGGGCGAGCGAGGCGTTTGTGCCGCCGCGGAGCGTGAGGACGGACGTGGGGCCTTCGTGCGACTCGGAGACTTGATTCTCCGACGGAGAGAACAGGAGGCAAGGAAGGGCTACCTGGAGGAGGAGCGTCGTGGAGCCTGCAGTCCCTGGGTCTGCAGTCAGCATTTTGGGTAGCTGGATGGGACCGGGATGGAAATCGACCGTCGTGGATTCCACTTCCACGCCCTTGGTTTCTGCAGAACAGATCGATGCTGCAAGGTTTATTCCTAGTACAGGTTCACCGGGTGTTGGTAGAATCCGAGTCTTGGGGAGGGGGGGAACATACCGGCTTCATGTTGTCTTTTCAGGCCTGGAGGTCGACGGTTTCGTCGGACGTCTGAGATTGAAATTGGCTTGGAGAGGAGGGCAGATAGTGTAACAGCGTTTCGCAAGAGCTGCCCTCCGCCTTCGCAGAAGCTTCCGTCGATTTGAATGATGGTCTGTGCGATGCTTGAAGTCATCGCGAACAACTCGGTATGTTGGGATTCGGGAGGCAGGACGTCAGATTGAAAGCAGCTTATTGAATACCTCGAATAGCCTCACATCCCAGTGATGTGGAGTCATCATTCTCCTGCTCATCACTGACATTGTGGGCAGGAATATGTCGGAGTAGGTCGCTGGGAGATGACCGTCACTAGAGCGAATGCTTTTAGTATATTTGATAAAACGCAAGGTGGTTTGCATCGTCCCTCTACGTACTAAAAAATTATATCATACATCAGTGATCGTAAAATGATCAACATTATCGGAAGGGTATGTATAGTGAGATCTCCATGAACGAAAGATAGTGCTGGAAAATAGAAAACGAGTACACCTCTGGACATCTTGATGTTACCGATGTAAGACGTGTCCAAGCTGTGACATAGGTACGCAACTTTTAGCATGAAGCCAGCCAGATGGTATCGGCTCAAACTCACATTCTTTCGTTGTTGTCCTAACCACGCGCTGGGTTCTGGTTTTCCTTTCGGTGTAGGCTGGGCGTATGAACTCCAGAGGCGATGCATGCCAGTGTGGTGTATAACACCACCCATGTGGTAAAACTCGAATTGGTACCGCTTCTCCAGGTCTAGATAACGTGTCTGTAAAATGTCATTAATCAGTAGCGAGTAAAGAACAGTGCTTTGCAAAAGTACGAACGTTGGCACGAGAGAGATCCTCTCTAAGGTCCTTGATCTGGGTCTGGAAGCTCCCTTGTGCCTCCTCAGAGATGTTCTGCTATTGTGTGACAGTCAGAAGTACAGGGAAGAAACAACGAAATGTACACTTACAGCTGTCATAGAGGCAAGCTTCGCTTGTTCTTCTTTGAAGAGTTTATCTTGAGATTTGATGAACTGAAAGGAGTAAGTACGAGGTGGGATACGTGACTAGTTCAAAGCGTTACCGTCTTGGCCTTCGACAGCTTGTCTTGGGTGGTCTTTAGTTGCTCCTTGACATTCAGATTCTCTCCATGCAGGGCAAGTAATCTTGTTTTGACATCTTCAGGTACATCCTTCCCTGATAAAGAGGCACGCAAGTCCCTGGGTATGCATTCTCAGCGGCACACGTGGCGCAAGGGAAGAAAGAGCAAACCCAATATCTCGCTCGCGCTGCAGCATCTTTTCTCTCTGCCCAATACCCTCGCTCTGGAGATTTACCTTCTCAAGCAGAAGAGCATTGACTTGTTCAAGCTGCATCCGGTTTTTCTCACTAAGTTCCTTGATCTGTTTCTTTAGACGGACCGTCTCAGCCTCGAGGAATGCCTTGTCTTCGCTGACTGACTCTCGTAGCGAGGCGAGTATGTCTACTTGGTCTTTGTTGATCAGATTCACTAGCGGAACGAGTTCGTGAGGATACATAGAATGCAGATGGGACACGGACGGTCAGACTTGGCAATAGTAAGCTCTCGTTTCTGGGTATCGGATTGGACTTCAAGATCCGCGTGCTCTTTTCGTAGTGCGTCTAGTTGGTCGACTGTTTCGTTTAGACGCTGGCGAAGAGCAATGGCTGCCTCGGCGCTGTAAGAGACAGGATCAGTCACTGTCGCGGAAAGTACGTGCACTGCGTGTACCCATCACCCAATGCCTTGCCACTACGAATCTCCTCCAAGTCACGCTGTAGAACGAGTTTTTCCCGGTGTGCTGCGAGATAATCAGCCTCATAACGTGATTTCATACGATTTGCGTCCTCCAAGAGATTCTCCAATACCAAGATGCGGCTACTATCAATTTCATTCTTTTTAACTGCCGAGAGCTCTCTCTGAAGCTTCTTGATCTGGAGTTTCAGGTCAGTCATGGTTGTTCCTGAGAGTGCGTCGTCAAGCTCGTTGTCGAGCGCAAAGGATCCTTCGCCCATTAGTTCCTCTTCAGTTAATGTAGTCATGTTTCGCCGGGGTTCTTCTCGATCGGTCGGCTTGGTGGTTGATGGAGCCCGGTGAGAGGTGAGTTCCAACTCGCGCATTCTCTCCTGGTATAGTTCGAGCATCTCTGAATCCTTCGCGCGTTCCTCTGTCGTGATTCGGAGTCTCGTGCGGGTCTGTTCGAGCTCGAATTTGACTGTTTCTGTTTCTTGTGTTCGCGAGGCTACTTTAGCTTCGAGCTCGGCGATTTGGTTCTTATAAGATTCCATAAGGGGCTTGAACGCCGCCACCTTGCGGTATTCTTCTTCCAGGGATGCGTTCTTGTCAACGAGATCCGCATTTTGGCGTTCGAGTGACTGTACGTGAATTTCGCACATGTGAGAGATGGTTGAAACGAAGCACCAGCGAACTGACTTTAACATGCTGCCGTAGGTCGGCACCTTCTTGGAGTTTCTTTTTGTATTTCTCCATAACGTTCTCGGTCTTCTGGAGCTTGTCTGCTGCATGACGATATCTGAAAGGTGTTAAGCCAGTTATTCCACGACATATGACGGTAACATACTCATCTACTTGGTCCTTGAGGCGCGCAGCTAGGTCGGCCGTTACCTGAAGTTCGTCTACTTTGCGTGTGAGTTCACCAACTAGTCCACTCTGTTTGTCGAGTTCAGCTTCTGTCATGGCGAGATTATCCTCGCTCTTCTGGCTAGCATCTCCCAAGATGTTAGACGGTGCCTCAGTGATCCCCCCAATAGGGCCAAGACTCACAGCTCCGACCGAAGCCTGTCGATCTCAGCGCGCATCATAACGTCGGCCTTGTCGTTTCGTCTACTCTCAATATCTCGCTGCATTTCGCGAAGGCGGGCGAGTGCATCGTCTTTCTCGGAAACGACATCATCAAAGTTAGTCTGGAGAACACGATGATCTTCCAGGAGGACTTGGTAGACTTTCTCGATGGTCTCTTTCTCTGCCAAGATGTGGCTGCGTTCGGACTGTATGCGGTAGTAGTGATCGTCTCTGTCCAGAATTCGTGACTTGATTTGCAGACGATGTGCAGAAAGGACTCACTCTGTCATAACTTCTCCGATGCTATGGTCGCCTTGCGATGAACTGATCTTCACCATGACCTGCCGGTAAAGACAGTTCATACCCCTTGAATCCAGCGCACTACGTCCACACCCTGAGAACTCACCTGTTCGATAGCTTTCATTAGCTGATGTTGTGCACCCTCGTTCAATTCCTGAATCTTTTCGATGATCTCCTCATTCTTTTCGGACTGCACGGCGATCGCGATCGTCATGCGACACAGTACGAGCGTCGCACTAATATTGTAGTCTTTGGCGATTGCTTGGAGATCAGGCACCTCGAGGCCGCTGGTCGGTTTTTGAAGTACATCGGTAAAGTATTGGGTGAGCAGACGGTAGAGCCGCTTAAGGGTGCTAAAACGCAGGACCCAGTTGTCGGAAAGCTGGGTTGTGTTGGTGCGACTGGATTGTCTGAAGTAGTCTGCGTCTCTGCGTAGGCGTGTGCTGAGATGCTCTGGTTTGACCTCCGTCGTCAAAAGGGACTCACACTAGTGAGAGGATTTCGAAGAGGGCGGCCCCGTCGCTGAGGTCTGAAATGGTGGTGACCGGGCGTGCGAGATCGAAGGTCGTGAAGAAAGTAAAGAAGGCGTTGAGCTCTTTGGTTTCTTGGTCGGACATGGCTTTACGGTGGATACGTGGACAACGCGTGCGACGACGAGAAACCAGTTCTCAGTTATGTACACGGTTGTGTTGCGCAACGCGTTTGACACTCATATCTCATTATGTAACGCGACCAGGAAATACGAAGGACAATGTTGATCATTGCCCGGAGTAATAGTACAGCAACATTCACTCAACCTTTGTATAACCTCAAGAAGCATGACGCGGAACACAACAAAACCGCT
This sequence comes from Lanmaoa pseudosensibilis, assembly GCA_038092875.1. NCBI lineage: Eukaryota > Fungi > Basidiomycota > Agaricomycetes > Boletales > Boletaceae > Lanmaoa > Lanmaoa pseudosensibilis. The sequence goes on along the minus strand of JBBPRF010000018.1, from coordinate 67,329 downwards.
GCGAATACATAGAACACCCTTCCTTCCTTCATTGGATCCCCGTGCGCAAGCAAGTTCCTTACTTGGAGGAAAATTAGGCCAACGAAAAAGTTGATAATCCCTATGTAGGATGTGAGAACCACAGGGGTAGACGAAATGGCGAACTTACAGTTCAGGGACAGCCCAACCGACGATATCGCAGAAACGGCCTACGCAAATGGAACGAATTGGACAAGTATTGGTTCTACGACCGTAAGCACTTACATGGAAAGGTGCAACCTCTGGAATGATGACGAACGGAACGGGTCCAAGTCCAATAGCGAACGACCTGCCAGAAAAATTAAAACAAGAAGTCGGGTATTAAGAGACACCCACATAACAAAGGTAGTTATCGCGATACTCGAGACGGTGACCCATCCTGAGTTGAGACCATAGCCTACAGCTAGATGGGAGACGAGCGCTCCACCAACAGACCAGCAAATCAACTGCTTTCTGCCAACACGCTGGAAGGATGATATGTCAGTACAACGCCGATCGTATTCAACAAGTCGTGCACCTCAATCAGGAATATTGGAGGAAAGGTCATGAGGAAATTAACGACTGTGATTCCCAGCGACACGTATGCCGCGAGTTCCGGAAGTGACTTTGAGAGGATGTTGTTGCTATAATACAGAACTGGTATTTGATGAACATTAGGGGCAGGTGTGCATGTGATGGGTGAATATCTTACCTGCATTGATGCCTGGGCTTGATCCGTCAGAAAAGGATGCTCAAAAGAAGGCAGGGTATATCCATACCTGAAAATTGTTGGGATGCCATTGCAAATACGATGGTGAGGAGAGGTCTTCGGAGCTCGGGTGAAGCGAGAAGTTCGGGGATGGTAACTGCCGCAGTTTGTTCCGCGCGGGGTACATCGACCTCGTTGCTTGATGCAAGGAGCGGCTCCTCGCCGAGATCCTCAGCTAAACATGGAGGTGAGCATGGACTGAGGGGCTTATGTCTAACTTACGGTCCGGACGAGCGTCTCCGTGTCGGTGTCCCCACAAAGATTGAATGACAGCTTTCCGTTCGGCGGTGAGACCATGCCGATTGAGGTAAGCAGGCGATTCTACAACGGCCGGCGCGAGGAGGTATTGCACTGCTGATAGGGCGGAAGAAATGAAGAGGACGAGACGCCACTGTGTGGGAGTGGCTAGACCAAAACCCATTGTCTGTGTTACCATGATTCCAACGACGATGGCCAATTGCGTCAGAACCCCTGGGTGGATTCATGAAGCACTGGAGAGGGTAAGTGTGAGAACAAGATTACCTAGACTGCCTTTGATTTCGGGTGGTGCGATTTCAGAAAGGAAAATGGGACCAATGCAAATGCCGATTCCAGCGGCAACACCAACAAGGAATCTGGGAAGCAGAGCTGTCAAGATGGATCCTGTTGAAATTGAGGAGAATTCGAACCTTCCTAGGGCCATTGGGGCGACTGAAGGGGCTAGGCCGGAGATAGCTGCGCCCGCAGTGTTGAAGACGGCGCTGAGGCGGGTTGCGCCTTTGCGACCGTAACGATCCATGGCGAGGTTAGCAGAGAGACTGCCAAGGAGACCGCCGACGGTAAAGAGGGAGGTGACGAGGGAGAAGGTCGCGTCGGACATCGGGATGCATGTGGGGAGGCCATAAGAAGAAGCGGGGAGAATGTGCTGGCATGTGAGGACTGCCTGGAGCTGATTGAGTGCGGAAATGTGATAACCGTACTAGTAGGGAGAAATGAAGGAATGAGAGAAGGGGAAGGGGAAGAAACTTGCCTGGAAGGAGAGAGTAAGGACCCAGAGAACGACGAACCAACCGTAGCGCGTGAGTGACGAATTGGCAGGAGGAGACATGGATATGGCAGTGGCAGTGATGATCTTGGTCTGTCTACGATGGCAGCACACGACAGCGGACAACCCACAAGACAGCTCCGATGCTATCTCTGGCGAGTCCATGTTGTCCCCCTTAAAGCTCGAGTAATGCCCAGCAACCGTCTAACCCGTTCGCCCCCCCCATGAATCATGTCACTCGTTCTGTTCGTTCTGCTTTTGCAGTTACTCCCACACTCTCTTGCCGCGTCTGCCAATGACTGGAGGGGACGCTCTATTTACCAGTACTCTCTTTCTTGCAGCTGCTTGTCATCGTCTGATTCCATGTCTAGGATTATCGTAGACCGCTATGCCTTGCCGAGTGGAGCGAACCCGACACGCTGTGATCCGGGCAAGCGTACTTGGTGTGGCGGTACTTGGAACACGTGAGTCCATGCTCATCTTTCCGAGTGTCTCTTACGCGCGTCACAGTATTCGTGAAAACCTCAATTATATCCAGGACGCTGGCTTCACCGCAAGTGCGTCGACCCTCTCTCCTCTTTCCAGATCATACTTGATTTCCGGTCTTTCCACAGTTTGGATCAGTCCCGTATCCCAGAATTACCAAGGGCCCACCACTCCCTACGGCGATCCATATCATGGTTACTGGATCGCCGATGCGACCAAGCTCAACGATAGATTCGGCACCTCCGATGACCTAAAGTCCCTCTCGCGCGAGCTGCACAATCGTGGCATGTCTGTTATCCCATTCTGGTTTGGTATCGCTCACTGCATCGTCGTGTTCAAGGTACCTCATGGTAGATATAGTCACCAACGATGTCATGGCTACCTCGATCAACCCAGACCTGTCCACCTACATGTTCAAGGATGAGGTCGGGTTTATACACAATCAAGTCCCATGCATACTCACTTTCATCTTTGTACTAGTCGCAATACCATCCCTACTGTGTCATGGACTGGACCAACGCCACGAGCCAAGAACGCTGCTGGCTAGGTGATACCACAGTTCCTCTGCCGGACATAAACACAGAAGATCCCGCCGTCGTCTCAGCGTTCCAGGACTGGATCCAGTCCCTTGTACGTGAATACAGTATCGACGGCCTTCGCATCGACGGTCCGTTCTCTCATTGCTCATCCTCTCGTCAGAGTCTTATACCCATTTAGCTGCAAAGTAAGCCTCCTTGTCTATCCCTCCGATCCCTCCCTCATGGATGGTAGGCACGTTAACATCGACTTTTGGCCGGGCTTCTGCGCTGCAGCTGGTGTATTTTGCATCGGCGAGGTTTATGGTTCGAATATCGAGTGCGGGCTTCATCATCACGTCTATTATTTCTGACGTTCTCCTAGCGATGCTGCTGTGTTTCAAGGACCTAATGCTCTGGATTCAATCCTAAATTATCCCATGTATGCCGCCATTGTCGATGCATTCACTATACCTGGCCTGCAAAATATGAGTGCTGTGACGGACATGATAGTTCAGTCGAAGCAGAAATTCAAGGTGACTGAGACAATCCTCATCCAATATTGACTTGTCTGCCTAACAAGCGTTACCCAGGACTGTGGACTACTCGGAAACTTCATCGAGAACCAGGATGTCCCGCGCTGGCACAATCTGTCTGTTGACCCTCAAAGTCTTTAGTAAGGAACAACGGTCCCCTGACTTTCTCACCTGTCTGACGTGGCTAGTAATGCAATGATTTTTAATTTCATGTCAGACGGGTAAGTCATTCCAACTGCCACTCTCCTTCCTCCCTGAGCGTTCGTTACAGTATACCAATTGTCTATTACGGGCAGGAGCAAGGCTTCAGTGGAAATGCGGACCCGGTAAAACTGCCCTTGTGCCTTTTTTGTTGTTTACCTGACGCGAATTCGACACATTCCAAGTGGAACCGTGAACCGCTGTGGACCTCTGGATATACCAATACCTCTGCATACCAATTAATGTCGACGATGAACCAGGTAACGCCGGTTGTCCGCGAACTTTACTTTCATTAACCCCCTTGCAGTTTCGCAACTTTTTAGTTAACAACACCGATTGGGTCAATTCCTCCATGCAAGTCCTGACTTCCACGAACGATGGCATTGCCATCTCGAAAGGCAGCGTGATCTCAATTTTGACGAACATCGGATCTCCGGTATGTCTGTGAGGATGATGCTGTAAATCTGAGTTTTGAGGATCATTACCCCAGCCAAAGAACTCTAGTGTTCCGGTGTATACATCCTACCCAACGAACACACCTCTCCTCAAGTGAGTACTGCTTAGTGCAACCCCTGTATACTGATATATGATCATCGCGTAGCATTCTCACCTGCACCCAATGGCCCGTGGGCAGCAACGGGACGATCGAAGTAGAGTACGGTCAGGGTGGTATTGCAGTCGTCCTTATCCCTATGAGCGACCTCCAGGGCTCAGGTTTATGTGGATATAGTACTCTCATATCGGGTTCGCAGCATGGGTCGGGGGAAAAGGTATCACATCGTCCCTTATTTGGTTCCCAGGGACTCTTACTGTCATTCGTGTTGGCCAACTCGCTGTTCATCATGAATTTTTGGTGATTAAATCTGCGTAGTTGTGCAGGAACCCTGTTTTTTTTTCTTGTTACTCATCAGTCTCCTCGTACTGGATAGTCTGCATGGAACCAAGCACAGACGTAGCGGCATTAAGGACATCGATGTAACGTTCGCTCCAGTCACTTCATGCTATTGTGAAGAACCATTAATTCCACCGATTCACGTTTCCAAGAAATTGTTCAATGGATTCACGGATACCAGCACATCGGGGGCTGGCGGCGCGTATCTCGTGCGCTTCAGGGACGAGTTCTTTAAGGTGCTGCACGATGAAGCTTTTATACACGTCTGAAAACAAGGTCTACAACTTCGCTCACCTTGATGCGACGCTCTGGAACTGGATGTGTGCGTAGGATCTCAAAAGTAGAGACTATACCACCATTCTCGCTGGCTCTCGCTAAGCGCGCATGCATCCTGGAACCGGGCGTGAAGAGATCGTAACAGCGAAATTGAAAAAGAGATTCACTCCACTGCAGACTGAGGGTCGTAACATGCTCTCGCAGCGATGCGCATGCCGAGTGTATCAGCTGTCACTCCCAATTAGCTCGACGAGTTGGACTGCCCATTAGAAACACCATTCTTTACCTTCCAATTCCTGTGTTCTCGAATTAGGTAGTTTGAATAGGAGATAGTTCAACATCCTAGCCACGCCAAAGTCGATGCCGACTGCTTGTAGCAATATTGCCAACAATATGAGTACCTTGGAGGACGAATAGCGTTCAGATGCGTGACGTGCAACTTAAAACACGTCAACATTGTTCACGAGTGGACGAAGGACATAGTACCAGCATGCCCTATTTCTGGACCGAAATTCGAGAGTGGTTCCAGGAAGTGGAGAAACAGGAATGCGTACCATGACCAACAACGGCTGCCAAACCTGCTTCGTCTCTACAAACGGGCAGAATTCCAGTGAAAACGACGATGGTGCCTGAAGAAAGGGGTACTCAGTGAGTAAGACAGTGCCCATTTGCATTACAGACCGAAACTAGCTAAAGCGTTGACAATTTTGGGGTCGTTGACAACAAGCAAATTCCATTCTTTTCCACCTCTATCTGAAGAGGTGCGTGCGGCAGCAAAAGGATCATCATGCCACAAGCCGTCATCATCTGCGGGTAACTTCCGAGGATCGCTAGAGTGAAGGGTACCGAGGTCGGAAGCCTCTAAGAGGTCAGAGACAATCCGGTGGACATGGCGTGTTATGGGGTGATTCGCGGGCAGGATTCTTCCTTCGAAATCTGATAGCAGCGACACATAGGAGGCTTTCTCTAGCTTGGCTTCAAACTTTGGGCTTATGTCCATAAACCTCCATCTGCCCGTTTCTGGCACTTGCTCAAGACTATTAGAGGTAGAATTCGTGAACAGCACGAGCGTGACGGTGTTTGTCGACATACTGCGCGAAGTAATACACCACACCCGCAGCAGTGACGAATACTAGTACCTTTGCAACCTTATCCCGACCCGGGCGACGACTGTGGTAGGTGTACCCATTAGAGAATCGCGTATACTGGACCTGGAGACGAGATGATGCGGAGAACTGTCGCTGACCCCACTGCGGTCGCGACAAAGGTGAACGAAGCGGCGCCGACGCACGCAACGGAGGTATAGGGGTGCAAGAAGGAACACGAAATGCGGAGCAATTGAGCTGGGGGCGCGACTGCGCTAGTGCAAGAATTGTTCTACGAGGAGTGGCAAACATAGTGGTACATAAGTGGTGGATGTGTACTCTGGGTGGTTGTTTGGATCGCAAGCCAATGCCAAACAAAGATCTCGATCAGGCACGATGACCACAGTTAAACCTATTATATTCTCTTCACTGACTTGTATACACCAGGACATCGAATGATATGCCATGACTACTATGATCCAGAGTCTTAGCACCATGTCACGCGTTTCCCAGAATACGACGGGATTCCCGACGGTCCTGATGGATCACGGAGGCTGAGTCCTCCAAATTCCCAGGTTCATCAGCCTCATGGCCATTTTATAACCGGTGGCCAGAAACCAACTTACGTTCACACCACCTAGACAACATCAACTTGTACCACTACCAACTACTCCGCTCACACGAAAGAAATGTCGTGCCAGAACGACTTCTCAGCCATTCGACCTCGCAAGCAGCGTTGTCTGCTGGACTGTTCCTCTTCCAAACGCGCTGGTTCATCGATACGAACACGACATCCCAGGATTCGTAGTTCAACCTCGCTGCCACCCCATAGCTGTCCCTCGCAAGCCGACCTCGACAATGCCAATCTTCTAGATTCCTTGGGTGATATCACTCTCGACAGTGATATGGACCAACGCAGCGCATCATCTGCAACACTTCTCTCTCGTGTGTCCCTTCATTACTATCTACGAACTTCTTTGACTGATGTCAGTCGCGCATCTTCAGAACTTGACCTCCCTACTCGGCTGTCAGAGTCGCGCCAATCTTGCTTTCTCTATTCACTACATGAGCCTGGCCAAATAACTGCTCAGCGCATACAAAGGCTTCGCTCTCGTACTGCTTCCGTAGTCATGTCAATACCTGCTACATGTGAGGATGTCGTCGATGTAGACGAATACGAGCCTCGCAAAGCCATTGAAGCTCTACCGGTAGCTCAAGCGTCGAAGTTAAGACGCGTTCCAGGCGTCAGAGACCTTCGCCGTGCATTCCGTGATGGTGATCACGGGCCGGTACATTTCGCCTCCATCTCCTCGTTTGGGCTTTCAAAGGTCTGTATCAAATCCCTTAGTCGTTTCAACATGCATTGAACAGGTTCTCTAGGCTTCATACGAGTTCGGCATCCTTACTACTCCAATGCCACCGTTATCCCACTTGTCCCCTCGCTCTTCGCTCCGTACTCTAGTGGAGTTGGGGAATGCTCGGCCTCAGAGCTCTGGTGACCTGAAAACTCTATGCAACTCAACACTCAGCTCTGTATCTATTGCTTCTCGATTTGCCACAAAAGTCCATTCTACTTTCTCTTCGTCACGATCCTCGCATACTTGCTTGCCCACAGATACATCACAGCCCATATTCCCCCGAAAATACCCCGTCCATAATTCATCGATACCCCGACCACATCGCCGCACGTCACTACAGCAGGATACCCGCCCATCTCGATCTCCCGGAGAAGCGGTCTGGTCGTGTGCCAAAATTTCTCAATCTGCAGTCAAGCGCACCGCTCGACTCGGCCATCCCCCAAGACGCGTTTTCAGTAATCCGATAGCTGTGCTATCGTCCTGAAGGCGGATTTCTCTTCCAGGTTTAATGATTATTTACGAACGTTACCATCCGCCATGGTTTGGCGACGTCACACTCCTTAATGTGTACATGATCATACACGACGGTCCTTGGTATCCGTGTCACCCGGATTTTATACCATTAGCGTGGCAGCAGGGCTGTCATGATGTAGCAGAATTTATCATTTCAACTTGGTTGGATCGGATTCCTATACTCGGGAATGCCTTTTTTTCTTCTCTCACACTCTCTGAAACTAGAGCACACGTGTCGACCAGAAAAGAAGCATGAGTCACGAGTGTGGTCTTCCGCGGGACAAGTAAAGTAGTTTCAACTCCGGAAGTCGCTATAATCTCCAGTTGCCAGATATGTAACACCCCCATTAATTATACGACAGCACGTGTGACACGCGTGGCCACACCGCAAGTTTGAACCCCTGGAATTTAATCGATATATCATTTCACCAAATTCTCCATATTATCATCCCACATGGCTGGCTTGGCAGGTGCACAAGTAAGTACGAAGTTGCGCTCGTTTGAGATCCGTGTAATGATGCTACAGCTCGTGACACACTTACTTTTTTATTCTTTTTATAATATTTTTTTACGTAGGACGAAGCTCGGAAATCCAAGGAACGAGGGGAAGAAGCTAGATACGTGAACGAAAAGGTAGCAAACCCGTGGTCGTTGCGGTGACTTCCACCAGTCATGTTTCCCCGGAACTGACCTCATGGTGAACAAGGAGCAGGCCCAACTTTCTGCCATTCGGTGTGCTCAGAGGGAGGGTACTGGAAATGCGGATCCAAGTGCCGAGCGTGATTTTGAAGGTGGCTTCGGTGGGCAGGAAGACCTCGAGGATCGCTATGCCACCACGAGCGGGGAGCACTGATCGATGATCAATTGATTCCTCCCCCACGGTAGCTTGCTAGCTGTCTGACAACTTGTACATACTAGGACCTGCTAGTGGTTGGTGGTACCTGTCAATTCTTTTGCATCTTTGAGTAATAAGATACTGATATCTACTCAGGTATAAGAAGTCAATCGGGGCAGATTGAGGATATTAGAGTATATGGTAGTACCAGTCCAAGAATCCGTGAGGTATCATGGTGGAAAATTCAAGGGTGAGGGAATTCCGAAAACAAGGGGCGTCCGATGATCAACCAACCAATAAAATCCATGCAAAGGGAATGTCCAGAGGCGAAAACCTATAAGAAAAGCTGAGGTCATGGCACTTGAGGGGCGGGAGCGCCGGTGATCATAGATCTGGCGACAGCGCGGGCAGCGCCTCCGCCCTGGCATAAAGGCGAAGGAGGTGCGGCACTCGGACCAATCCAAGGATTAAGGTAGCTACATGTCGCAATGGCAACCATTTCTCCGGCAGTATCGGAGGGATTCTGCCACCCCTTCCCAGCGCTCGCGGTTGTGACAGACTTGCCAGAGCTGACGGTGAAAGTGGGTGGTGGTAATGTAGCGACAGTGCCGGTAGGTGTGTAGGAGGGGAGTGAAGTCACCGCTCCGGCATTGCTGATAGTGGCGGGTGGCCAAGCGTACTCGTTACTGACGGAGGCCGGGATTTGACCAGCACCCGCTCCACCTGTTTGCCAGGGCTGAAGTGGTGGACTCCATATGCCTTGATCTGCGCATACTCCAGAAGCTGTGCGGGGGTCACGGGGCATCCAACCATTTTGTAACCCAAGAGAATAGGACCATTGTGGCGATTCGACGACACCACTGGCTGAGGATGCACCAATTTTCCAAGTCCAAAAAAACCAATTCTGTCATGCGTGGTTCACAATGGGGTGACCCGAGCACAAGAGGAAACACGTACCTGGAGAGCATCCATACTTGCCATCGCGAAGTTCATGATGCCCGTCTTCATCGTGGTGTCCCAACTTTGCCAGTCAGTCCAAGGAGTGCAACTACCTATGACAGGCCAGTTGCCGGTGTAAGTCCCCTCGTAGCGTGTGCCGAGACCCACGCCATTCACCCACAAGCCGCAGTCCGTGACAGCATTGCTAAATTCACCTGCAGCTGAGAGACCGAAAGCAGCCATTGACGTGTTGAAATTCGAGGCCCAAGTGTTGCAAGGAGTCTGTGCGTATGATGACATTGGGGCATCAGACTGACCAGCGAAACAGATATAAGGATGATCATCAAGAGCGAGGCGGTCGGCATTAGGCAGAAAACCAGCCCAATCCGAAAGTGGAAAGAAGCCATCATGGTAGGATATATACGGCCCATTCCCTTCCCCTACACCAGACGCCCTTCGGACGTTCTGGTATGCCTGAAGATAGCTGAAAGATATCAGTCGTACAACCTCGTGACATTCGGTGGAACACAACACTAACTATCTGGACAGTGCATCTTGGCCAACCATAGTTCCTTGAGGTTCGTTGGTTATTCCGAACATGACCACGACGTCACGATATTCAGGCTGGGAGATGAATTCCGCAATTATCCGAATATAATCTAAGGATCGCTGTGCATTCGCCAATCCCATCGGTCCATTAAGTACGTTAACAGAGCCGAGCTTTCCAGAGTGGTTCCAGCCGTTTTGACTGCCAGGGAGGGCGTGAAAGTCAAGATTAATTCGGATTCCATATTTACGAGCCCATTGAATCGCCTTGAGGAAGTATCTATGATCTGTCAGCACAAGTGAAGCATGCTGCTTTGCGAAACCTACTTCCAAGAAGTTTTGGCGAGGAAAGGTTCACCAGTACGAGTCTCAATAGACCAATACGGAAGAGGGATTCTCACGAAGTTGAGTCCAGCACCTGCGATTTCCGCAAAATCCTGCTCTGTCTGTCAAGAGGATAAGAAACGGCAATGCATTCACGTTGAAAGAGGGTCTCCCACAATGAACGACTGATAGTGAGCCTCTAGCTGATTGAGACCACCACTGGCGGTATCAGCTGCCATGGCTTCACTCAAGGTCCATTCGTCAACGGCCTGAGGTGTCGTACTTTGATACTTTTCATAGAGGGCAGGTGCGCTGTGCCAATGTTGTTAATGGTGCAAGGGTGAATTAGATGTAAAGGGAAACTTGCATAAACTGCGGACAAGAGGTTAGCTAAAACCGGGCCGCTGGTATCGAAAACTCACTGGTTCTGTAGTAAGCCAACCGCCGAGATTGACACTGGTGGGAGATACTTGTGAGATGGGGAAGATGAAGCATTGTCGAAGATGACAAACCCGAATATCTTATCGGTACCAAACTTAAATGTTTGGTTGAGAGGGGGTGTCCAAGAATTTGGTTGGGCATTATTGTTAAAAGGGTCATTCGGATCCCAGTACCATGTACCACCGAACGGGTTGATGTAGGTGAAGGTGGTCCCATTTTCGGTAGTGATGGTGCTACCATTTCCTCCCGTGACTACAGCGACGCTGCCAGTGCCAGTGCCACTTGATGTTGTACTCGCGGGATTTGCTGTAGCGTTGTTGTTGTTTACATTTGGCTTGATAACCAGGAAGTAGACAGGCAGGACAACTGCAAGGATGACGAGAATCACTGCAGCGATGGATGCGAACATAATGGCACCACGCTTCGACTTGGAACGCGGTGAGGAATAGGCCGACCGTTTCTCCTCAAGGTAACGAGGATCCGAAGGATCAGACATGTCAACGCGCGGGTCATCTCGGTACTCGACGGATTCCGCGCCGGCAGCATCGGGTTGAAGGGCGTATACGGAGGAGTTGGCAGCGGAGGGTGCGGTTTGGAACGTATTGTTGGATAGGAATGAATCGCGGTAGTGGGTACCACCTTCAAAGTAGCGGGCGGCGGGAAGAAAGTGCGGGGGTGTTTCACCTCTAGACATACCTTCCGGGAAACTGGTGAGTTCGACGGGGGGCGTGTCAAAACTGGAAGCGTGAGGGGAAGGGGGATCGGGGTAGAAGGTGTTTCGCGGGTCGTGTGCCAGGGGAAGTGGGTCGTAAGGAATGTGGGGGGAGTGTGCCCCATGGCTGTGAGACATGCTTGGGGTGCTGGGTTGGATCTGAAACTTGTCCGAACAACGATCAAAGCAAATATTAATAGCGCAAAATGACGGAAGGTGTGCAAGGTGAGGTCTTGAGGTGACGGCCTCGTTGCAAAGGGAATGTGCGACTCAACGGAGGATGCTTTTTGGTCAGTGGGGACAAGAGAAACGAAGGAGCGAAGGACCGTCCGGCCGGTGTGGCATGGCCGTGACGTGAAAAGTGAGACAAAAGTTCGCACTCTTGCCAAACTGCCACTCCTCGGCCCCCACGGCGCGGCGACACGTCCCACGTGATCGTTACCTGCACATGATCCGACGCGTTCGCTCGATTGATTACAACGCCATGATGGTAACCCGCACCTACTCTGCCTGTTCACTGAAACGGCCCACCCCAGACACGCCCAATGAAAATGACCCTCCACCCAGGAAGCGTTTCGCCTTCTCCAAACGCAAGCCAGCAGCACCGCGGACCAGTTACCAGCCCCTCACCCAGCTCCATTTTGCACTCGACTCCTCGGTCCTGAGGACGTGCTCACGCTGCGGTCTTTCCTACACACAGGGTGCCCCAGACGACGAGGCACTACACCGCTCTCACTGTGGCCGAGTGCAGAGAGGAATGGAGTGGGGGAAAGAAGAGGAACGCGAGGCTCTTAAAGCCAGCGTGGACGAGGTCGCCACCAGCGTCAAGCTCGGAGACGGCACAAAGGGGCGGATCGTCTGCTTCCCCGCGAATGTGGGTGGAAAAATCGGAACAAAGGTTGGCTCACGATACCATTCAGCATCTCCATATTGACCCGAACCTAGCTCGCCCATTTGCTGGAGACCATCAATTTAGCACTTGCGTCCCCGCCATTGACAGAGTCCATCCTCAAATGCTCCAAAGCATACCTCTTCCTCCTCCCTGCAACATCAAATTCGCACCGAGAGAAAATCGTGGGCTGTGTTATTGCTCAACGTATATCAACTGCCATGGCAATCGCTACGTCGGAAGCCACCATCTCGGTCGAAGATCGTCGTGGAAACTCGGATTCCTCTCACTCCCGGATGCAATCCCTCGTAGCTGTCGATACCAGTTCCGGACTCTTTTGTCACCCTAGCCCACTACCTACCCCACTTGGAATACCCCGACTGTTTGTCCCCTCCGCCCATCGGCGCCATGGCATCGCAACTCGGTTACTGTCTGCTGCTGCCGCTACTTTTATACACGGGTGTCCGCTTGACCCCACCAAAGGCCAAGTTGCCTTCACTCAACCGACGGAGGGAGGCTCCGCCGTGATGGAAAAGTGGGGAAAGGGTTTTGTTCGCATCTATGAAGAATAGAGAGTGGTATATGTCTCACGAATCCAAGGATGCTTTAGTGCTGCATCTACATGAATGCTTATACGGATGTGGTATTTTCTCATCTTTTATTGGTAATGCTTTTCTGCACCGTCTTGGCAATACCTCGTTCTGCGAATAATATATGTATCATAGATACCCGGTTGTGTTATTGTACTCTTCAGGTGAACTGGATTTCTTGGAGGTCGAACGGGTAAGAAACAATAAACCTTTGATCCTTGGAGGACATGACTATACTACAATCCAACTTGAAATGATTGTTCAAGTAAAAGGCGACGAACCAAGAACTAGCATCTGACTCAGTGATCGGCTCTAAATCCAACAACTTCTAGATGTCGCCAGCCCCCAGCTTCAATTGTACGATCTTCACAACCGACGCTCCTTTGTAGTTACGTTTCAACTTTCCGATTGTCGGGCAACTTGCTCGGAGGTGGCACAAACGTCTGTTTTTGTTAATACAATTAGCTATGATCGCAACACGAGTCTGACGTATACTTGCCCTAGCTTTGATACCACCGGCACTGGGCAACCGGGTGGACCCACTGCTGAGCCAGGCATCCACTTCAGCGGCCGCCCCACGACCCTCACTGAAGATATTCATATTTGAGTATCTAGAATATATATGCCACCCGAAATCGCTTACTTGATACCCCAAACAATGAGGGATTGTCCACGACGACAGTCCCCAGCGGAAAAAATGCCATCGACATTTGTCGAGTACTTCTAAAGGGGGTGTTAACTCTGCTCGAATGCATAGTAATCGTACTTACTTGGTGGGGAGTTTGGATATTCGAGCGTCCGTCCTGTTTCACACCAAGAGCGTTGATAACGTCGCTCTGAGGCCCAAGGAAGCCGAGAGCAAGGAAAACCAGCTGAGCTGGGAAGAATTTCTCCGAACCAGGGACTTCCTCCATCTTCCAGCGACCTCCGGAATCTTTGGTCCACTCAACGCGGACTGAGGCAATCACAGGTCAGTCGGACGACAGCCAGATATCCATGCAGGATACGCACTGGTATTCAATCCTTTCAATTTCCCACTTTCATCCAAGACAAATGCTTTGGTAGAAATGCAGTATTCACGAGGATCTAAAGACAACTCAGTTACAAATATTCAGCAGCACAAATTGCTCACCATTGCCGAAATGGGCTGCGACTTCGGTATGCCCATAATCGGTCCTGAATATCCTGCATTACACACATATAGTGAGCATCGCGTATAACTAAAGGCCAATACAACCCACCGAGGCCATTGTGGCCATGGATTGTCCCTTCCTCGGGAACCGGGTGGCTTGGGTAGCAACTCGAAGTTTGTCACAGACTTCGCGCCATGACGCATGGATGTACCAATACAATCATTGCCAGTGTCACCGCCGCCAATCACAATGACATCCTTTCCTCTGGCATCGATGTAAGTGCCGTTTTGCAACTCAGAGTCCAAAAGAGATTTCGTATTCAGCTAAAAAAAATCAGTAAGGGAATGACCTAAACTGAAACCAGCTTACCTGGAGGAATTCCATGGCGAAATGGATACCGTCGACGTTTCGGTTGGCAATCTTCAGGTCTCGTGGCCAAGTTGCGCCAGTGCAGACGACGATAGCATCGTTCTCTTCATGCAAGGCAACCGCATCGACATTGACACCGACATGGGCATTTGCCACAAATGTCTTACATAATATCAGTGACGTTGAGGGGGGATCATATTCGAGGCGCTTACAATACCCTCGGCGGCCATGAGGTCCAGCCGCCGCTGTACGATTGCCTTGTCAAGTTTCATGCTGAAGATAGCTCAGAGACGCAAGAGAGCGTGAATCAAAGCCACTTACTTAGGGATTCCATACATCAGAAGGCCCCCCATGCGGTCATTGCGGTCATATACACTAACGAGATGACCAGCCTTGTTCAATTGGTCAGCGCAAGCAAGGCCTGCGGGCCCAGATCCAATGATGGCGATCTTCTTGCCCGTGCGGAACGACGGCGGGTTAGGGGCCATCCACCCCATCTCGAAGCCCTGGATTGCGAAGCTCAGCGTGCAAGCAAATCGTCCATGGTCAAGGCAACCCCACCTTGTCGATAATAGCACACTCGATGCTCTTGATGCCAACAGGCTGCTCATTGATACCCAAAACACATGCACCCTCGCATGGGGCAGGGCAGACACGTCCCGTGAACTCGGGGAAGTTGTTCGTCAGAAGGAGGCGATTCAGCGCATCCCTCCACTGACCCTTGAAGACCAAATCGTTCCATTTGGGAATAACATTAGAAATCGGACATCCGGTGTCTGACTGACAGAATGGAACGCCGCAGTCCATGCATCGAGCAGATTGATATTTGAGTTCGCTTTCCGTAAGACGGGTGGAGATCTCCTTCCAGTCTTTGACTCGTTTTCGGGGAGGTCTGTACGCCTCGTTGAGTCGCTTATACTTCATGAACCCGCGAGCTTTATCCAATTTGTGAAGACGTTGCTTGGTAGTCGATTCGTCAACGAGGGAATCCTCTATGTCACCAACGGAAGGTTCATGGCGTTTGAAGAGGTTAGGAACGTTCGGAGTGGGCTCTTTAGGGAGTAGAATATCTTCGAGTCCCTCCGAAGCAAGGTCGACCTGGCTAGCTGTTCGGGAAGGAACGAGATCGATGACGTTCAAACGCATCTTTTCCTCCTTCTCTTTCGCAGCCTGCTCTTCCAGGACGCGTTTGTAATCCAGGGGCATGACCCGCACGAACAGAGGAAGGAGATGGTGGAAATCGTGCAGAACACGGTTGGCGACCTCTGAGCCGGTATAGTGACGATGGTCCTCGATAAGACTGCGAAGAGAAGCAATCTCTTTGGGATCCTTAACTTTTCCAAGCTCTACCATCTCCATGTTAACCTTGGAGGAGAATGTGTGAGCTGTGTCGAGAACGTAAGCTATTCCTCCGCTCATGCCTGCAGCGAAGTTGCGACCGGTGGTACCAAGGACTACAACTCGCCCGCCAGTCATATACTCGCAGCCGTGATCCCCAGTGCCTTCGACAACGGCGTTCGCACCAGAGTTTCGAACAGCGAAGCGCTCGGCAGCGACGCCTCGGATGAATGCTTCACCTGATGTCGCGCCGTACAAGCAGACGTTGCCTATAATGATGTTTTCTTCTGCTTTGAATGTCGACTGCTTTGGTGGGTACACGATAAGACGTCCCCCGGACAGGCCTTTGCCAACGTAATCGTTGGCATCACCTTCCAGCTCGATCGTGATCCCGGGTGCGAGGAATGCGCCACAGGATTGACCAGCAGACCCGCGCATGCGAATGTGGATAGTGTCCTTGGGCAAACCATCTTCGCCATACAGTTTGGAGACACGGTGGGACAGAGAGGTGCCCAGAGCACGGTCGGTGTTCGTCACTTCGCAATCGATGTGAACAGGAAGACCCTTGGTGAGCGCAGGCTCGGATTCGTCGATAAACTTGTTGTCGAGACGGATGTAAAGCTTGTGGTCTTGCTGACGAACACGATACGTGGCTGCGCCAGGGCGCATCTGCCATGCGGGCTTGAGCACGGCGGAGAGATCAAGGCTAGCAGTCTTGATCGTGCGGAGTTTCTCGTCGATCTTCAGCATGTCAGCACGCCCGACCATCTCATTGATAGTGCGGAACCCGAGCTTCGCCATGATTGTACGAAGTTCCTCCGCGAGGTAGTAGAAGAAGTTGATAACCTGCTCAGGTTGGCCGGCGAATTTCGTCCGGAGCTGAGGATCCTGAGTAGCGATACCAACAGGACAGGTATTCACTGCGAAACCAACTGTGGGAAAGAGATGCTGAACAAAGAAAAAAGAAGACTTACAATGACACTTGCGCATCATTATGCAACCCATTGCAATGAGAGGCGTCGTAGCAAAACCCCACTCCTCTGCACCAAGCAAACAAGCGATTGCTATATCGCGACCAGTCCGAATCTGACCATCCGTTTGAACGGTCACGCGACCACGGAGGTCGTTCAGAACAAGAGTTTGGTGTGTTTCTGCGAGGCCGAGTTCCCAAGGTAAACCAGCATACTTGATACCAGTCCAACGAGAGGCACCGGTGCCACCATCGTGCCCAGAGATCAGGATATGATCTGCTTTGGCTTTGGCGACGCCGCTGGCGACGATGCCCACACCGACCTCCGATACAAGTTTCACAGAGACGCGCGCGCGAGGATTGGAGCACTTCAGATCGTAAATAAGCTGCTTAAGGTCCTCGATAGAGTATATATCATGATGGGGAGGGGGTGAAATTAGTCCAACGCCAGCGGTCGAGTGACGAGTGCGAGCGATCGAAACCGAAACCTTGTGACCCGGGAGCTCACCACCTTCGCCAGGCTTTGCGCCTTGCGCCATTTTGATTTGCAATTCGTCGGCATCAGCCAGGTAGTTGGACGTGACGCCGAAGCGACCTGAGGCAACCTGTTTGATTGCGGATCGCATCGTGTCTCCGTTAGGGAGGACTTGTGACCTTTCCGCATCCTCCCCACCTTCACCAGTGTTCGACTTGCCACCAAGTCGGTTCATAGCGACGGCTAGGGTAGAGTGGGCCTCCATAGAAATCGATCCATAAGACATAGCTCCTGTAACGAAACGTTGGACAATCTCATTCCAGGGCTCGACTTGTTCTATAGGAATTGGTGTCGCGTTTTCTAGCCGGAAATCAAGTAGGCCACGCAAGTGGATGCGCTTGGCTTGCTCGTTGGCATTGCGAGCATACGTATCGTACGCAGCCTGGTTCTTCTCCCTGACGGCGTCTTGCAAATTGGCGATGCCTACAGGATCATTGATGTGGGCCTCGCCACCATCCCGCCAGTGATACTCGCCTGACTCAGGCATACCAGGCGGCAAGATGGTCTCTCGGGAAGGCCAGCCACGTTCGTGAAGCTCGAAGGCATCGAGTGCTAGTAAATCAAACGTCGCGCCCTGAACTCGGGACGCGGTCCCAGTGAAGCAACGTTCCACCACTTCGCTGTGCAGGCCGAGGGCTTCAAAAATCTGGGCTCCCTTGTACGACTGGAGGGTGGAAATACCCATTTTCGACATAACCTTGAGAATTCCATTGTCGACGGAGTTTCGATAGTTGGTAATCAAATCCTTGACAGACTTGTCACCACCCTTGATGCTGCAAAAATGTGTCAATCCTTGCCGAAACACAAACCCCGTGCTTTGTCAACTTACAGCCCTTCTCGACCAACTTTATGTATTGTTTCGAGCATCAACCAGGGGCAAACGGCATCCGCCCCATACCCAACAAGAACGCAAAGGTGATGCACTTCGCGAGCCTCGGCTGTCTCAACCATTAATGCAACCTTGGCACGCTTCTTTTGCAGGACCAGGTGATGATGAACGCCACCACACGCAACCAGCGCGGACAGAGGTACACGAGAGGGCCCAGTGGCGCGATCGGATAAAATGACGACTTTGATACCATCCTCGATGGCCTGCGCTGCCTCGCTGCAGACACGTTGTAGTGCTAGCTGATATCCGGGGATCCCTTCCTCCTTCTGGAAAGTGATGTCGACTGTGATCGATGGCCAGTTAGCGTAGGCGGCCTTCAGGTTTTTCATCGCATTCATTTCCTCGAGAGACATCAACGGGGAGGGAAGAAGAATGCGGTGGCACTGTTCCGGCTTCATTTCCAGAAGATTGCCCTCGGGCCCGACGTATGCTTCAAGTGACATGACGATGTTCTCTCGTATTGGGTCTATGGGTGGGTTGGTGACCTGGGCAAATAGCTGACGGAAATAGTCATATGTGATACGAGGTTGCGTGGCCATTGCTGCTATGGGTGCGTCGTTCCCCATGGAGCCTAACGCTTCCTTCCCGCTCTCGACCATTGGAAGCATAAGAAGATTGAGCTGCTCAACCGTGTAACCAAACGCGAGGAGTTTGGGATCACTGCTAAGCGGTGCATCATCGACAACGGGATCGATCGAGACATTGCTACGAACTACACGCTTGATGATGTTTGGAACATGTAGAACGTGAGCTTCGACCCATGATGCGAAGTTTTGCTTGGAAGCTGTGTTCCGTTTGAGCTCCTTGTCATCTACAATCCTTCCTTCGAGTGTGTCAACGAGAAGCATGCGACCAGGCTTTAGACGGCCTTTCTGCACAACCTTCTCTGGAGGGATGAAAACCGCGCCGACTTCAGAGGCACACACCATGATGTCTTCATTGCTGACGACAAAACGACACGGCCGCAGACCATTACGATCGAGATTAGCACCGCAATAACGGCCGTCGCTGAAGGTAAATAGGGCAGGACCGTCCCAAGGTTCCTGAAGGCAAGCAGCCCAGTTATAGAATGCTCGCTTTCCAGGTTCCATGTGCTCGTTCCCTTGCCACGCCTCGGGGATGAGCATCATGATGGCTTCCGGCAACGTGACGACACCATTCACAACGAGTAGCTCGAGTACGTTATCGAAAGCAGCGGAGTCAGACCCCCCGGTTTCGATGATGGGATAGAGAAGGTCGAGCTGATCACCGAAACTCGTTGAAGAAAGTACACCTTCACGAGCCCTCATCCAATTCTTGTTGCCACGAACAGTGTTGATCTCGCCTAAAGTGACGCGTCAGATCTTACCTGATACTCACGAGTATGATATATACTGACCGTTGTGAGCGGCCCACCTCATTGGCTGGGCACGGTCCCATGAAGGGAAGGTATTTGTAGAGAATCGGGAATGCACCAGAGTAAAGTGGGAACGGTACAGAACGTGATTGAGGTCATGATAGTAGTTGTATACTTGGGGAGGTGAAAGCTGCCCCTTATACACGATGTTCTTCGAGGATAGTGAACAGACATAGAACCCCTTCGCGACCGTACTTTATATACAAGAAAGTCGGGACGTTGTTGAGCGAAGTTCGTTACTCTGAATGAATGGGAAAGGACAAACATAGTATGAGTGGCATGCTTGCGCAATACGTAAAGCTGTCGTTCAAACAGTTTGGCATCGAAAGGACCATTCTGACACGTAGTGCCGTCACCATAGTGATCGCGAAGAACAACAAAGGGTTGGTAAATCGCCGGCTCCTTGCTGCTGGCAGCAGGACCTAGGATGGTGCCGTCTGTCGGAACTTCGCGCCAGCCGAGTACACGAAGACCCAATCCGCTAGCGACGTTGGAAAAGATCGCTTGGAAGTTTTGAAGTTGGATGGGATCGTTGGCCTTGAAGAAAACGTTGCCGACAGCATACTCGCCCGATTCGGGTAGAACGCAGCCAATCTCCCTCTCAGCCTCTCGCTTGAAGAAGAGGTGGGGGATACCGGTCATGACGCCAGCACCGTCGCCATCGCGGCTATCAGCCCCAGTGGCACCACGATGGGTCATGGCGCAAAGTAGTTGACGGGCATCAGAGACGATTTTGTGGCTTTGCTCCCCTTTGATATGGCAGATGAAGCCTACCCCGCAAGCGTCTTTCTCATACTCTGCGAGATAAAGACCTTGATCTGCGGGAAGAGATTGATCCCAAGAATCGGGATTGCGTTGAACAGCATAGAAACCGTTATCTGTTAGAGAAGACGCCTCTGAATCCAGAGGGTGCTGGTGCGAGACGTCAGGGTATGTCATAGAAAAAAGAAATGGAGGGCGAAGAGGAAGAAGCTTCCAAGTGAAAAAGATGATAAACTGGGATTAGAATCAATGCTCCGGCCGGTTTCTCGGAGGCGGACTCCCGTCAATGCCGGCGGACCTCCTCCAAGCCCATCGAATGCTTATATAATTATGCGCACCGGATCAGAAACCCCAGTGGCGTTAAGTATGTCAATGACATGCTCCAAACTAATTGGCAGAAAAGAAAAGAAAAGAAAAGAAAAGCACTGGCCTAGTGTACGCAGCATCGTCTGATGGCGGAAATTATAGGCAACGACGCATCAATGCAAGCATCCATCAAGCCCGAGGTCCGCTGGGAAAAAGACACAGTGACATTCTCTGCACCAACCCGCAGAATGCTCCGGCTCTTCTGGGCGGAAATTACAAGTATCGTAGTAAGGGACGCGATATTCCCAGAATTATTGGGCTGTGCAAAAGACTCCCCAGCACTCCACATGCGGTAAAACGAGAAGACCCTACCTTGCAGTAGAGGCGAGGTGCCTCACGAGAGTAGCACTGGCAGGGTCCGTTTCCCGTGCTGAACTTCGTGCCCAAAACACTCGTTCTGAGCCTCGAGCGCCGTGGCGGAGATCGGACTCGGAACCGGAAACAATACTGCATCACACGGCGGCACGACACGACACCGAGCGCGTGAAGCCCATGCGACGATGAGTCAGGAGATTGCCGGCTAGTGCAGTTCACTAGTGTGGCAGTCGTGTGACTGTGAGTACTAAGCAAGGCTGCACAATGCATACCCTGCAAGAGAAGGTTGCTGTCATCACCGGCCCAGCACAAACTTGACGTATCCCCTGGGACTGAGGTTCTCATGCTTGTCAGTCTGAAGTAGCAGGGCCAGGTACTATATAACAGAACTTACCAGCGTCGCTGTGTCTCGCATTACAGTGACCACACTGAAACTGATGGAGGCTATAATAGACGATGTTTCAGACGAGAGAGCGAGATAATCGAGGCTGCTACAGCATGCAGCAACCTACCACACCGCGGACAGCCGACTAAAACCCCAAGAAGCCAATCGCAGGCGAAAATAGAAGATGACGGAGGTCCCCGCAATTGTTTTGCTTGTCGCCAGTGCAACACTTAGCTGTGCATCAGATCAGCAAACAGGTCTCTTTACCCAATTGACTTATTTAAGTAGTACATAGCCTATTAATTCAACTTCCACCACAAAAAGTAATCGGCATGCGCAGCGCATTCCTTCATCTCAGCCTCGTCGGGGAGAGATACATTTGGCTCAAGGAGGCGCTCAGGTCACGGGAGAAGTTCATCGCTCAAAACGAGCACACTCAACTTCTAGAGCTGAACACGAGGCAAATTTGATACTCTTGCCTAGAGCATACGAAGTTCGTCATGCGGAATTCATCAAGACAACGAAGACAACAACTTTTAGATCACGTCGTCCAAAGATGGGACAAGGCATCGTGAAAATGACAATGCTGCGAGGAGTTTGTAGGGAGCAGAATTTCCAAGGGTTGGGTATATTAGGAGAAGCCATCGACTTCTGGCATATTTCCCAAACATTGGAAAGCAGTTGCCTTACTGGAGACGCGTGAACAGTTGATGGTGGATATAGACCGAGGAGGTGGATGTGATGGATTAAGAGACGCCTGTCTCTTACCCAGATTTCTTCTGCCGGGTCACAGGAGATATCGAAAAGATTATTTCCATTCGAGCTAACGTACCATCTATTTTCCGGTAATCATGCTCGATGAGGCAGGACCTATCGATGCCAACTTTCTGTCAACGTAACCGACTCATCGTTCCGATATTGAAATTTCAACTGCGAATGTTTACTGTCTGAGCTAGAACACCTGTAAATTGGCAAGACTAGCGAGTTCTGTGGAACTGGAGAGTCGGTACAGAGATAGGACTGGTACAAGTGTTGAAACCGAAGAACCGCCGGGCTGAACCGAAAAGTATCGCACATTGCAAATAACTTCCAAAGGCGATTGCCGAGATGACCTCATTCATGTTCGAACACCCATTTTTATCTGATCACTAGATAGTCCTCCAGGCCGAGGATACGTGTCCATATGAAATCAGCCTGCTCCATCATGAAGCGCACAACACACTGCAGCTGGGTGAAGTGGTTCGATGAAGGGATCATTTAGTAACAAAAGTCCAACATACCCTTGTGATGCCCATTATATTGTCGGACAGTCTCGCCCGAGGCCATCTCCCAGAGTCGAGCAGTATGATCCGAGGAGGCTATTGACCGGTATACACCAAGAATTAATGGTTAAGTCAGATAACAGTTTCTCACCTGTCACCAGATATGCAGAGTCCGCACTAAAAGCACAGTCCCACACCCATCGCTGGTGCCCTTGGAGTACTTTCTCCTGCTTCAATTCATAATTCTGAGATATAGACCATATCTTCACCGTAGTATCCGCAGAACATGTGGCGAGATACCTAATGTATCCGCATGAGCCCCTCATGCATGCAGAAAGGAAACTCAGATACATAACTTACCTAACGTCGGGACTGAGAAGAACGCGGGTGATATACTTCTTATGCGCGCTGAACTTGGTTACGGCTTGGTATCTTGGGAGTTCAGATTTCTCTTCGTTAATCTTCCAGACATAGCATTTGCCCTAATTACGGAATGATGAGCGTTAATTCAACCCGGGCATTGGAGCCATACCTTATTATTTCCAGCAACCAAACACGATCCATCAGAAGCCAGACTGACAGACCTGATAGGCACATCGCCGGCAGGGGTCTTTCGCTTGTGCGTTAGGAAATCGAAAAAGTGGAGATGAAATTGACGTACCAGTTCATGTGAACAGAGATTTTCAGATAGGTCCCACTGTTTGATGCATCCGGCCTGATCGCAGGAGATGAGCTCTCCCTGATTAGGATGGACGCAAACATCGTTGACTGGGCATGTGTGCGTTAGCATCATCTGAAGAGAACAATATGATAAGATGAGGCTACCAGGGGCGCCATTATCATAAGTGCGGTGCACTTGCGTACTCCTGAAACGATAGATGAAGAAAGGTCCACGAACTAATGGACTTAGAAGTGAACGGGTACCTGAGGTCCCATATCCTGATAGTACCATCCTCGCTACCAGTAACTAACCATTTCCCTTCACTGTGGAAGGAAACGGAGGTGACATTCATGGTGTGAGCATCGAGACAGGTCAGCTACCGATTTGCATACTTCAATACGTGGGCTACGGAGATGGGGGGCAACCAACCGGGGTGGATGAAGTGCTAGCTATTTCGTAAATGTACACTTTCTTGTGGATTGCCGCAGCGAGTAGACGCTTGCTAAAAGCCGGAACGTGAACGAAACCCTCCACAAGAAAAAGGCTGAATTACTCAGGAGAGATAGCGAGACGATTTACTTGCTAATGACAAACCCAAGTATGACCTGATGTACACAGCGCGATTTGAGAAGACGGTGCTCACACCAGATTCCCCAGACCTTGCGATGGTACGGGAGCAAATTCCACTCCAAGCTTCCCAAAATCTGATTTCATGGTCGTACGAGCCCGTAACTAGAATGACAGACATTCTGCGTCACAGTTGTAGTCGATGTTATTGTAAATGAGGGTTCTCGGGAACGTTGCAACTTCAAGTTGCCCGATAAGTCATGGATTTTCAACGAATTATTTAATCGGGTTTTCTGAGCTCCGCTGTTTTCCCATGCACCGCTGCCTTTGACAATTATTACCCCTTCATTTTCCGCCTCGCGCATTTCTTCGGACAGCTGCGCACGTATGTATATGATCCCTCACTTTCAAGATCCACCAACAGTCTGAGGTCCGTTCATTTAGCTACAGAGCTCCGCTCTGATGAAATCTCACTGGGGCCAGGCCGAGGATCAGGTCCGGCTGATGAAGGATGGCAACGTGTGCGTAATTGCATATGTCTGCCACGCGTCATCATTCTGGGATCACTCGCTTCATCGCGGGGTGGGCTCGCGAATACTTGAGTCCTTGGGGACCTCAAGCACTATTACGTCCCTTCCATGATGCCGTTCTGCCTCGAGCTTCACAAATTCATAACTCACAGCTTAGGACATTGTCGCATTTGATTTACCAGCCATCTCAAACGCGTACTCAGTCACGCGACGAGCCGTCGTCCGTGAATTAATTGAGTTCGGCTATTGCAATCGCTCGCTGGCTAATAATTTGTCGTTACAGCTGCTCTTCACAAACCCAATAAGCGACACTCTTAGATTTACACACCAAACAACTAGGCCTTGCGAGAACAAATTAGGCACGCCCGTTTACTAGGTCCTATCACCGACTGGCTTGAAGTAATCTTGAGATCGAAGGAAGACAGATCTTGCTCACTAATTTACTCCAGAGGTTTATAAGGAGGGTGCAACCCACCGATGAATGGCACCCAACGACCTTCAGAACTCGCCGTTCCCTGCCTACTATTTTGGCTATGAACGCGTTCCCCGTACGTCGCCACTTCACTCCTTAGATTGACGCTGTTGACACAGAGAGCTTAGAACGGCACACGAGTTTTCTTCTGGACCGCCGGCGGTGATATCAAATATGGTACCGTACACTCCACAAGCCGCCTTGCTGATGTAAACATTTTTTTCCTTAATATGCGCTGTACCTGTATCTAACAGCCCGTAGGGGACACAAGTTCTCGTTGTAGCAGTGGATGGATCCGGTGAAGGTCATCGCAGCCTGCCGTAAGTAGCATGAACACTGCGGAGCTCGAACGCAGTTGCTGACGCCAACCAATAGTGCTTCGAGTGTCTCAAAAGTAAACTAAGCCGGGTTATATTCGGGCGCACACTTCATCTGCATTGTAGATCTCATCACACTACTCGCTAGAGCCATTGCATGGACTTCACATCCCCCACACTGTATCAATCTGCTTCCCGGATCGGCCATATAGTTATTTATTCGCCTGTAGCCGCGGACTGTTCCTAATACGTATCATGTCGTGTTTCGCTTTCAGTTCACCAAGCTTGGGTTCCAAAATACCGTATCAAATGGGCAATTTTGTTATTGCGTGTCCCCAAACCGCATGGTATCAGTTACCAGGGTTCTGGAATCGGGACATAAATCCGGAGTGCACGTTTTGCTGTTCTGCCCCGTAGACCCGCAAGTTGCCCGCAAGTGTAGACAATCGCTTGCTGATCCCATCCCTGGCAGACAAGACAAAATGGGGCGAGGGACTCAAGCGAGAATTTGACATCGAGATCTAGACCGTCGAGTAGGCATGTGAGATCGGGGTTAATACTTTTGGTTTTCTGGGTCACAGGCAACATTTGCTGAAGATGGTAGATGCTTGTCCGATCGTGGCTAGGCCTGTGTGCATTCCCCTCGTTCTCGAGGGTTGGTACCCCGGAGGTCGGAAACTGCAACGTTATTAGCGTTGGGGTCGATGGGCAACGCCCCTCTGCATGACTAATATAGATGTACCCCATTATGTGCGCTTGCGTGAATCGCGCAGTCTCTTCACATCATGTCCGCTCTCTTGTGCATGTGAGCAAATAATAAGTAGATTGAACGTTGATATTCAATCCCTTTGAAACGGAACAAGAAAAAAATGTCGTTGTTTCACGTCCGATGCAATCCCGGATAACAAACTGGTTTCACTTCGAAACCAAACCTAGGGTCATTCCGTACGCGCCAGCATGCTGCTGTATTGCTGTAGTCAAGAGAGCTCAATTTGTCGACGATATGCACCTCCGAATACGTTGCAACAAAAACTGCAGTCAGGGTTGAAACGTTGAGGCACTCCCTTCCGCGAAGTTTGGCTTTATCGGGCTATACCACATTTCATCTACTCAGCAAACTGGTGTGGCTCGTTTTCACGCGTACCGACTTCGGCCTTCCCTGCGTTATCCCCCCGTGATTCTAGTTGGAACTCAGAAGAGGCAAACCATGAGGAATTACACGCATACCCTAATCATTATACTGATACGTTGCCCACACCTGGCTTTCTCCTTGTCTGTTGAGGGTAAAATTGCGTGCTTCCAACGGTAACGGATATCGTCTCTGTGATATATTCAGCACAGCGATTCGACATAGATGCATATACGTTACTTCTGCAGATAAACGCTGCCAGACGGAAGCACTATGTCGAAGCTCTCTGACTCTGTAGAATTTGGGGATTCCATCCTTAGTGTCCTTGTAGCCCCCAGACTCACGCCTAAGATCCATTCACCACTCGCAGAAGCGTTATCAACGTGAGGCAGGATTTCCCCGGATGAAGCCAGGTGCAACAAGTGAGTCTGTGTGTCCTTCGAAGGGTAGAGGGCTCGCAAACGGTCCAATACCGGAGTTAGGCCTCGAAGTTCAGATTCCGGCCAGGAAGAGAGGCGCATTTCGCGATAATCCAGAATAACATTGTCGTAGTGACCCTGGTGAATGAACAGTCAAAGAGCCGAAAACAGGGGGGTCTTGGACTATGTACTCACCTCGTGAAATGTGTAGTAACGGTCCGGCAAGAATACACCTTCCACAGGAGCACTGTCTGAGACTGGATTCCTAGCACGATAATCACTCTGGAGTCTGCGGACACGTATGCTCTCAGTGGCGTCAAGTTGACTCAAGGCCGTAGTCAGCAATATTCGCTGCTCGTGGACGTCGAAGAAGCTTGAGAAGAAAGTAAAACCCTCTGGAAGCAAGTTGTTGCCGGTTCTGGCGGATGTCAACTGCCTGACGGTCCTTTCTGGGGGAACAGGTGGGGCGCAATGTTTCGAGATGCCTCGAAAAAGCCTCATAGAGTGTTATGGTACAGGCGCTCAGCAGGCTGGTTGTGTGTTGCAAAACTGCCGAATCGGAATGTTTTCTCATAACCTCAACCTTGCTTCCGCCCATACATCGCAAAGCGCTAGATAGGAAGACTACACTACGATACCAGAAATACCATTCCCTCTCCAACACCTTACCGAAAAGCCAATCAATCGACGCGGATCAACCATCAACCATCACCCATGGCCATTCATGTTGAAGTCGCTGTTCCGTTTTCGAGTGAGGATCAGCGAGGTAGCCCCTTCTATGCTGCAGTAGCTCGGACGACTACGCGGGCTATTGCTTTGTATTTCTCCCGTCCAATGAGGTTATTTCGGCCATCCAAAGGCAAGTCAAACACCATGAAGTTTCCCTCTGCTAACCATTCGCAAACCCAGTGAGCGGTTGGCACTCACTCCGGGGACATGCTAATAGCCATGGCACTACTCTCAGTCCTCAGTATGTCGTCTCACTCGTCAAGAGTCAAGGTGTGGTGTCCACCCTCCTCTCGAGTGCGTCCGAATCAAGGCTTATATCATCGTAGTTCATGGTAATACCTAAGCACTTCGTACCGCCAATGCTTGCAAACGCAGTGCTGGGTACAGTACTTTGGACCACGTACACCGAGTGCTCTAGTCATCTACAATCTCGCCTCGGAGTCCACTCGGTGTTCACAGTTGCATTGTCAGGTGCTGCTGCGGGTGGTATGCAAGCCTTAGTCGCTGCACCTGTGGAAAATGCGAGACTTGTTATCGAGGGTGGAACTGGGAAAGGATGGTCCCATGCGTGGAAGGAGGTCTTCCGGGGAACACAGCCGATACATATCACAAGTAGATCTGATCTAATCAGAGACATTAGACAAGTCAGGCTGTGGATGAAAGATGTCGGTGAAATGGCTGGGCGTGGATGGGCTGGGTGGGGCTGGGGATGCGCGAAGGATGTCTGTGGTGGGTGAGCATAAACCACCGGTTAAAGCATCTTATCTGTCCGTTTTCCAGGTTTTGCTGCTTTCTTCACGGTTTTCGAGATCACTCGCAAAGTAGCGAACAAAGTTAAACACGCGACAGACCATGTTCTTCGAAGACTGCAGCCAGGGAACGAGGCATCCCACAGTTTTCACCTGCCACGATTCACGCATGCTTCCACACTAGTCTGCGGCGGCATGATAGCAGGTTTGGCATATGAGGGCCTCTGCAGGCCATGGGATGTGGCGCGCCGAGCCATTACCCTCGAGAAGTCACTCGTACTCCATCCGAGTAGCCGACAATCATCATTCTCTGTTCTGATGCAAAAACTTCAGGGAGATGGTATAACATCATTCTTTCGTGAACATTCGGCGGGTTTTCCTGAACATCCCGAATTACGATCCAACGCTCATCGGCGGATCTCTTCTGCTCTTCGGACACTTGCTCGTGTTGGTCCGTGGGGCGTGGGTTTTCTGGTATGGGAGTCGTTTGGTCCAGGTTTGGATTGAAAGGTGGATTTGGAAATGAAATTCTTAGGTTTTTGATGTTAAATCGTGTTGATCGCTCTAATTATCTAAGTTGTGTTTCCAGTTAGTTCCGGTAAATTACCTCGCCTGTCAATTGCACATTTGCAGGGGAGCTTCGGACCTGCAACGCGAATGCTCCACGACTGCCCTGCAAACGATCGAGCCTGCTCCGACACCATGCAATAATCCCCGTGCACATGCTCCGTGGCATCCTGCTGCAACAATAATTACCTGTTGTCCATGACGTACGCATCTACGAGTCGCCTTCCATGTGGCTGTACAGCTTCATCCTTGTGGCGCTCGCCGAGTCGAAGGGGAGGACAATTTTCATCGTTCAAACCTTCCTCGATGATCGCCGTGAAGAGCAATGGAATCCATCCCCACTGCAGTGTAGCTTTTGTCACCCGAGAAGAGCTGAAAACAGAAGGATCTGGTACCATTGGGAAGGTAGATGTTAGCTTCCGTTGATCGGAGCTTGACCCTACCCTCCACAAATGGGAGCATAACATAGCGTTCTCTTTCCCTTTCCTCCGAGGTCCTAACCCGTTGAACGGAACTTTGAGCGGAGTGCAGGACGTTTGATGGCGCTGACACTGCAAGTGAAATTACGTAAAACTTATCAGGAAAGGCTTACGCGTGTTTACCGATCCACTCACCGCACCATGGTCATAACCTTGACCCACGCTTGGTGCTGAAACGTTTCTGCCAGTGATCCACTTGCATTCAGCCCTGAGTCTGAGATTCTCAATTCAATCTCGAATGCGAAAATATCTCCTCCCCCTTGGAACTATCACGCCTGCAGGCTATCCCCAATCTGTTGCTGATTTGACACCGGATGATCAATTTCCTTTTCACGCTGACTAGCGACGGGGTTGTCCACATTTTACATGCAACTTTTATACCGCTTCAGGGGGCGTGTTGTCTGGTAAGCTACTCGGCTACCATCGTTCCGCATCGCCGGGATCGATTCAAACAACGTGGTTGGTGTTTCACCAATTAAAATTTGAGGATTGGTCGAGCGGTACATTGGTTATATTATCGCGTACTGGGACCGAAGAGCACTCCCATGTAAATGAATCCCTGGAAAGGGCGAATTGCGATCCTTTTGAATGACTATCATTCATTGGGGTGAGTTGCCTTGCACTCAGTCAAAATCCCGCGGCGTTTGTGCTTGCATTGCAATCAGCCCAGTAATATTACAGCGTCATATCGGATCCATTCCATCAAGTAGCTAGTAGAAAGAAAATACAGTTTTCTTAGAGCGTGTATGTGGCCGGTGACCCGACCTTCAATGACAAGATTCCGTCTAGACTGCTGCACTTCAAGGCACCAACCTAATACCTATCAGACCTTCCACCTGTTTTCGTGACGCACATTTCAACGAACTTGCAGTTTCACGAACATTCTAGGCATTACATAAGCTAGATATTTATTTGAAGCGCAGGCTGAGTACCGCAATGATATCGAGGAAGAGTTGGAGTTGGCGTCAACGCTAGACTATCTCGTTTTCCTGCGATTACTTTGCCAACATGCCGCGTTGTGTGCAAAAAGGGTGCGGTCAAGAATTTTTATCAGCAGAGAACACGGAGACCAGTTGTCATTACCACCCTGGGGCACCAGTGAGTTTCGGCTGTCAATGGTCTTGTTAGATCGATCGTTCCAAGCTGTTACATTATCAGGTCTTCCACGAGGGGCTAAAGTCGTGGGCATGCTGCTCAAGTATCAACAAGCCGGTTCTCGACTTCGATGAATTCATGGCTATACCTGTATGCATGCCTTGTTGCGTGGCGGAGTACGTTCACCGCTAACGATCGTCGATCACACTGGCAAGGGGTGTGAGGTTGGCGCACATACCGAGGCAGCACCACAAGTTGTCCCTCAGGTGCCGAAGCCTGCAGCTACCGAGAATCTCACAATGACGGAGTCGAAAGAAGGAAAAGAAGTCTACTCTATGGGGCGGACACTTAAGTCGCAGACACCTGCGACTCTCGTCACCACACTCCCTGCTGAATCCGTTCTGCCCTCTCACCCGGAAGAGGAGGATGATTTAAGTGTAGCGGTCGCACCTGGCACACAATGCAGACGTAAAGGCTGTAGCGTAGCTTTCGCGAGCGATGCAGAAAACCGCTTCGGAAACAGCGAAGGCACTATTTGCACCTACCACCCAGCACGAGTACGTTTTAGATTCCTCGCCACTTTCACTCATAACTTCCCGCCCATTGACCGGATTAATCCATTCCACAGCCCATCTTCCATGAAGGAAGCAAGGTATGTAGTCCCGTAAATTACGTCGCTCTCGCATTATGATCCCTCACTTACCTCTGTCTGCATTTTTGGCGATTCTCATGCGATTCTCAGGGTTATCTATGCTGTAAACGGCGAGTCCTGGAATTTGAAGAATTCCTTAAGATCGAAGGATGCAAGAAGGGTCGCCATGTTTTTGTCCCGAAGCAGAGCGAAGAGTTGGTGCGCGGAACCAGGTTTATTACGTCGCCATCATGGCTGCTGACTACTTTCTGATCTGTTTGGGATCACCAGGCCGAACAGTTCACTGAGTGCCGTGTAGATCATTACCAGACACCGAATGAGGTACACGTGTCTGTATTTGCTAAGCAGGTTGACAAGGAGAGAAGCAAGGTGACGGTTGAAGAGACACAGGTTGGCACTGCAACGCGGATGGTCATTGACCCTCTTACTTTACTCACAAGAATATATGCAGGTTCATTTTGATCTATATCTACCTGCCCAGAAACGGTTCAAGCGGACCATTCAGCTCTTTGGTCCAGTCGAGCCGGAAGGGTCTTCGTACAAGTTCTTTGAGAGCAAGGTAGAGGTCGTCTTGAAGAAGTTGGATACCCGAAGCTGGACTGTTCTTGAGAAGACAACGCGTGGTCTCGGAAATATCAGCTTGACATTTGGGGTTGGGGGTAGAACCGGTACGATCGGTGGCAAAGAAATTATACTTGACGAACAGAATAGAAACCGAGCATTATGAAGAAATTACCTTGGATACTGAGATACGTTGCATGCACATTTAACAAAGAGTATGATATGACCCATGAACTTCTATACGTGTATGTGTCGGATGGGCGGTAATCCCGAGGTACTGCAGTTGCCGAACAATCATAGCTCGCCCAGCTTCTCTATTTTCTGGAACATTTGGATAACGTCATCCTCTTGGAGATTATCGAAGTCCTGTAAATTAACGCCACATTCTGAACCTTTCCTAACCTCGGTCACATCCTTCTTCAGCTGTCTCAATGCATCTATGGAACCTGGTAACAAGTTCCGACTCAATACATCCATGTAACCATGTCAATACTCACCTTCATATACAATTTTTTCTTCTCTTAGCACCCTGACCGAGTTTGATCGTTGCACAATCCCATGGGTGACCCTGCAGCCAGCGATCCTTTTGTAACTTCCTTTGATTTGTATCTCGAATAACTGGAGCACTGTCGCCTCGCCGGTGATCTTGATATCGTAGGTACATGGTAGGAGAGATATGATGCGATCGCGAACGTCATCAATGACGCGGTATATGATGTCGGATGTATAAATTGGGACGTGATTCTGGGAGGCGGAAGCTCGGACAGTCCGTGGCACGCCGACAGAAAATGCGACTATCATCGCTGAAGCGGAAATTAATAACTGCACAAAAATCCGGGCATAGACGTACCGTCTGCGGCCTTCGCCATCATAACATCAGAATCAGAAACGTCTCCTACACCAGTGGAAACAATCTTAACACCTGCTAAGTGATTCCCAATATCCTTGACTGCACCAATTAGAGCCTCAACGCTCCCACTAACGTCCCCTTTGACAACCATCCGAAGGTACTTCCTCTTGACCTCTTCCTGAACAAATTTGTCCCCAGCCACCGCCGTTGGCGTACGGTTACCCCTCTTCGCCTTGTATGCAATCTCTCTCTCTTTCTCCTCCTTCTCTTTGTCTGCCTGCCTCGCGGCGTTTATTGCCCCGACATCACCGAGAGCACTCTCTAGATCCCGTTTCCGTTCCCGATTTGCGCACGCCTTCTTTATGTCGGCTTCGCTGCCCGATAGGACCTCTTCACCAGCGGCGGGAAGCGACTTCCAACCTGTGACAAGAACAGGGGTACCTGGTGCGGCAGATGTGATGGGTTGCAAGGCAGGGGAAAGAAGGCGACGTGTAGAACACGAGGAAGTCCCCGCCAGAAGGGGTATTCCTGGAGAAAGACTGCCGCGTGTCATAAGAACAGTTGCAACAGGGCTACGCGTATGGGTTGGCACTCGTGACAAAAATGAAGCTAGGAAGTAAAGATGCATACTCACCCAAACCCTTTGAGTATCCTGGACTCGAGGACATACCCCACGGGAGTGCAATCTTGTTCTGCACGGAGGTCCATCACATCAGCAACTAGAGCAATGGTTTCAACAAGCTCAGGCAGTCCAGATCCAGTAAGCCCGGAGACGGTAACGCAGGGGACATCCCCTCCACCCTCTTCTAGAGGAACGCCGGCGGAAAGTAAAGCAAGTTTGGTCTTTTCCTGTAGGCCGCATACATAGTGGGAGAACGTGAGTGTCAAAAGGG
Organism: Lanmaoa pseudosensibilis; assembly: GCA_038092875.1. NCBI lineage: Eukaryota > Fungi > Basidiomycota > Agaricomycetes > Boletales > Boletaceae > Lanmaoa > Lanmaoa pseudosensibilis. The sequence continues at coordinate 34,011 of JBBPRF010000018.1, read as the reverse complement.
TATAGATTGCAAGGAAAGAAAGAGTGTGACGCATGCACAAGAGGAGACTTACGACATCAGCTTCAGGTTTGTCAACCTTATTAATGGCAACAACCATTCCAATGTTACTTCCTTCCTTCTCACGTTTGACAAGCTCGATGACTTCCAGGGTTTGGGGCATGACACCATCATCGGCAGCAACGACTAGGATAACGATGTCAGTGACCGAAGTTCCACGCGCACGCATGGCGGAGAAGGCAGCATGCCCCGGGGTGTCCAGGAACGTAATTAGACGCTCATCTCCCTCTGATGTCGATGAGGAGTCACCACTCATGCTCAACGGAACACAGAAAGCACCGATATGCTGCGTGATCCCGCCAGCTTCAGAAGCAGCAACAGAAGAAGAACGAAGATTGTCAAGAAGAGTGGTCTTTCCGTGATCGACATGCCCCATTATCGCTACAATGGGGGGACGGGTTGGTAGAAGGAGAGGGTTGTCCGGGGGTGGTCTATTAAATGTCGGAGTCAATGGAACGGTCTAAGCTCGAAAGCGGAAAGAAACATGCTTACGGAGGGTATAGGTCGAAAGCAGCTTCATCGTTAATTATTGGGTTACGCCCGAACTCCTGTACGAGTAGAGCAGCATAGTCACAGGTCAAAACTGTAGGGATGGTTCAGCTATCTGGCGAAGAGAGGGGAGATTGCTGACCATAGTCATAGGAAGACTCTTCATACATTCCTACTTGGTCCATCTTGCGCTGGAGTGTACCTTTGGATAAAATAGAATCAGCCTATGTGCGGGAAAAAAAGATTGGCCATACGCAAGCGAACATTCAATAGCTTGGCTAGTTGCCCAACCGAAACAGTCGACGGAATATAGAGATCCACTGGCACCTGCTTGGGTTGAAATCTCCTACCGCCCCCTCTTTCCCTTTGCTTTCCATGCCAGCGACCTAGCTCCGCTGTGCTGCCTTTGTTTGCGCCTGCGATAAAGGCATGGCCGGGACGAAGGGAACCGCGTTCTTTGAATTTTAATTTGGACAAGCGCGACGGGGGGCTGGGCTCGGTTTTGGGCTGAAGGACATGGGGACGCAAGGAATCACGCTCGTTGAGCTGGGACGGCAACGGACGTGATGTAAGATTAGGTCTGGTCTGAGGGTGCGGAGTGGGGGTATTGGAACGGAAGGAACCGCGTTCGCTAGGCTTCACCTGACATTGTCGTGAAGTAAGGTGAGGAGGAGTGTGCCAGGAAGCGCTGGGCTCCATGGCTCGGTCTGCTTCCGACCGAAGAGTCTGCCTGAAAGCGGGCTAATGTTCACCAGTGAGTTTTTCCCGTACGGGTTACAACCGGCTGAACCCACCTGTGTTTTAGCTGCTGTAGCGGCAGATCGCACGTTCCTTGGGATGCGAATAACGGACGACCGCCGATGCATCGTCACCCTGGCACCACGGGGGAGTAGAGGCTAGCTGGTCAAGTCTCGGACGACTTGGACTAGGAGTTGGCAATGCCTCGTCGGTGAATGTAAGTAAATACCACATCAAGACATAGCCACACGAATACGCTGGCTATTACCACATACCCTCTGCTTGCCAGCAGAATGGCTGCGTTTATCTCGGGTTACCGTCTGCTACCAATGCCCTCGTCTTTCTGCACACTTTTGGCACAGCAAAGTCGGTTATATGCCCTCTCTCGTTTTCCGCATCGTACCACTGGTTTCGGGAGAAATTCCCGAGGCAACGTGTTGCGCAGATTCCCGTCAGAACCTCCCTCAGAAGACCTTTCGTGGACCTCAGAAGACTATGAAGAGAAAACCTCCGTAGGTCACTCACAACTTTGGAAGCAGAGCATACGCTCTACCGCCGATCCCAAAGCGGACTTGGAGCGTTTGCTGCTGAACAACGACGAGCTCGTAGTCACAAGGTAGCGAAATTTGTCAAGTTTAGCTTCTTGCTCGGTCTCACTTATAACTAGACAGCTTGAAATGCTCAATATCTTCATGGGATTCGAGCAGTCGAACCGATATGTCATAAGTGTGTTCAGACTTTCTACTACAAGCTTTCCCGTTATGCACTGAACTTCGTTGCGAAGCCAACCAAGCTGGAGAATCACTTGGATATATTGTCGAAGAACCGCGGGGTTTCTTTTCGATGTTTGCAAGACAGGTGTTCAGGACGCATAGGCCATTCCGAGCACTGGTCATGGACCTTGAAGGTTCACCCATCCTCTGGGTGCGTGCCTATGCCTCAGCACCACGACATTGGTATACAAATATCCCACTCTTCCCAGATCCGTCGCCCGTTTTCTTGGATAAATTCTCGTATGTTCGTTCAGCATCCTAGGGACGCCCCGGAAGGAGAGCTGGTTCTGGACGCTTTCGCAGAGGTGCAGCAAGAGTGGCATCTCTGGAGGAGGAGGTACAATTTATTTCTGCGGTATGTGTTCCTAGTCGCCTCTCGACTTGGCTCTCCAAGCAATCTGCTGACCGGGCTGTTGTATTGTGTTGATTCCTCGTCTGACCAAACGACTGCGCCGGCCCGTCATGTCGAATCGTAACGCTTGCTCTTCCACCCGCATAATTGGTAATATACTTCCCTCTTCCCTGACTTCTGGCTGTGCGATCACGACGTCGTGACTCCATATCCCCTCTCTTTTCGGTGTCTTTCAATCTTGCATGAATCCCTTGCTATCCCCACGATTCCTACGCTCATCATGGATTCTGTTCAATGCGAACCTGGTATAATTTCAATTTTACACACAAAAAATCCATCTTTCCCCATTCATGCATGTGCGATGATCGTGGATTAATTCCATGGTCCATATCCTTGACATTGTTTCTGTCCGCTCCGCGACGTGACAACTGGTTCGCTTAAGCCCTGTTTGTCCTCCTTATTGCCTCGCTCGCCCCAATTGTCATCGTGATCGGGGATGGAACTGCGCCGCTTTACCCATATGATGTTTGTCTTTCCGTCCTATTGGCTTACATGTTGTTAACCATACGTCCCGGCTCACTACTCGTGTTCTGATTCAGGTGTTATTTGGCTTTTGGCACAATGAACGACACTCTTAATCCGGATGTGTTGTTTCCGTCTCCACACTTGTTGTGTTGATGATCGTGTCATCCTCACTCCCCCATCCAACGCAATTATGTGGTTTCTTTACCTTGACGTTATCCGCTCTCGTCCCATTCCGAATCAACATGTTCCGTGGTTTCAATATCATGGAATCCTGATTGTTCACTCCTTATACCCGCACGTCTTTCTCGTGACCATATTCCGCCGGCATGTAACTACTGTGCGTCTTCTCTCCTCTTTGGATTCTACCTGTCTTATCTTCCTAGATTGTCTGGTCGCTGTCTCCATAATATTGGATGACGCAACCTTATGTTTGGTTGACCAACTTTTATCCTACTGTATGTCCGGATGGTGGTTGGGGACGCCCTCCAACTGTCTGTCACTTTGGGATACTGCATGGGTTGATGTCCCGGGATTGTGTGCTTTCGACAACCGGATATGGGACGAATTGCATTCCATTTTTCATGTCATTCTTTGTCCACTCTTTCACCAAATCTAGGTCTACTCCTCGCCGAGTGCTTACTACGCTCGGTTCAGACTCTCAGCCCGAGCCCACTACACCTGAAGCTCATTTCAACCAATTTGCGCGTGTAGACGAGGGTTTATGGGCATGGCATTTTGTCCTACGGGATGCGCAAGGGGAAGGCATTGCTAGTGTCAACAGAGCATTTAGGGGATTTGGGAGGGAGGTAAGGTGGTGTTCGAGATACCTCCTAGATTGGTGCGGATAAGTACTTTAAATTCCAGATCTTCACGGACACGGGGCAATACACCGTGTCCTTCCGGGCACCGGATGAACAGGTTTACAGTTTGAGCCAGGATAGTGGGCTGATATTACACAAGCCAGGAGCGGAGAGGGACTTGGCCGTCGATGAAAGGGCGGTGAGTCCAGTCTGTTCGGAAATTATGACTTGGTGTTTAAATGATCATGGGAGTAGCTTGTCTTGGCTATGGCAAGTAAGATAACCCAATGTACCTCAAGGAATTTGCACGTGTGCTGATGGTTTCCCCCAGTTAACATCGATTACGATTATTTCTCCAGGCATTCTGAAGGAGGGTGCGTAGTCTTTGTTGATTTGACCATCTCCCGCACTACATTTGTACCAGGCACGGATTTGGTTTCTGGTGGAGTTCCGGAGAATAAGCATACGAGCAACAGTACGCGCGCGCATACTCTTGAATGATTCGTGGTACCACAACACGAATTGTACATTAGTATCCCTCGCCCACCTCACACAGGGCTTCTAGAAACACCTTCAGATCATCTTGATCGATCTCAAGGATACTCGTATTGAACGAGTTGTGAGAGGACCGTGCATTGCATCGTTCTTTGGCATTGATAAATGCTAGACCAAACTCACTGATCGATAAACTTCAGCCTTTTAAATCCGTGGAAGAGGGTTGGAAAACCTACTTCTTCGTTACGTCTCCCAACTCCAGTGAACCCATGACCCCTACAACAATGTATGTCTCTGTCCTCTCGTTCAAGCACGCCAGGACGAATGGTAAACTTTTCTTTCCCCTAGCAAGTTTCGTGCCTGGCAACTTGTCTCTTAATGCATCGATCAACCAGAGCGCCAGACGCGAGAGTACGCCGGGATGGGCAAATAGTGCAAGATCGGGTCCCTGAGAGAGAACGACAACACGATGAGAGCGCATTGTACGGATGTCTTGCTTGTCAATTATTGAGGTTCCTTGTCGTATGATGGCCCGATGGAGTGACATGGACAGTGCGAGTGCATCTCGAAGAGGAACAATGCTGAGATATTCAGGCATTTAGCTACAACCGACGTAAATAATGACTTACTCGGTGAGAGCGTCATAGGCCGCCCAGAAGTTCCTTACCCACCAGGAGACTTCTGTGCGTTCTTCTGTGTCGCCTGGGTTCTCTCCATCCCCCTCTCCATTCGTGTTAACACCTTCACCGCGTTCTCTGCTTTCATGTGCTTCATCGACGGTGTGTCTACTACCCTCCCATACGCGTCCACTGCCAAACCATTCCCCACCGTGCCGGGCACCTTCGACCTCGAGCTCCATCCTGACACCGCCGGCTACATCTAGGAGTGCACTGATAGCTTCAACGGCATCAGCAGCGCTTAGGGGAGGGGCACGATATCCGAAGCATCGGACGAAGGACGGGTATGTGAGCTCCACAAGACCATACTCAGGAGCGATGGCATCAAGCTTGGATCTTAACTGATGCTTGAGATCAAGGTCCATATGGGCGTACAGCTGTTGAGTCTGTGGTATTGAAAATCTGTCTCAGATGAGGTTAATTGTTAAGCATCACTGAAACAGTTGTCAGAAGGTCACACTTACCCCATTTTAGCGAGTAGGCCTGTAAGCCTCTTCCGACCTCGTTCCTTCCAAATTCCAAGTTTCCCTGCTACGTAACTGGAGTGAAACATGGCATCGTATAGGGTCCAGTGACGAAGGAGGGTGAATCTCAGTTCCTCGGTAGATCTAATCGACAAATCGTCTGGACCAAGTGCAGTGATTGTATCGATATTACTGGTGACCCCCGATGGGAGTGGATTGAGGCGTGAAACTTCGTCATTATAGATAGCGTGATATTTTTCATAGAAATCGCGTGATATGCGGGAAGTTGTATATTGATATGTGAGCCCAAGGATTGCGAGCCTACGGTGATGACCAGAAAGAGATAGGTCAACCATTGAGTACCACATACCACAAGAGATCACAGTCTGCACGCTCAAGGACCGTTGCAAGGATATAGATTGTCGCAGAGGCACTCTGACTGTACCACGAACCACTTGCGTAGTGCTTTTGGACCACTGCTTGATACGTCGTACGTTGTTCTCGTGACATTCGACTTGGTTCCTGGAGAAGGTGTCAGTGCGAGCGGACGAGGCAGAAAAGCACCGCGACATTGTCTAGCTTCGGCCGTTTCCCTCGGTGTTGATTGGGTGTTTGGGATTTGCGCTTGCGTGGTGGGCTGCCTCCAGTCGAGTGCTCGTCTAGGCTTGCATTGTCCTGTATGTCATCCTCTGAACCGGAGTCTGAGCCATCATCTTCCGAGTCTGGTTCTGGCTCGTACTGGCAAAGTGTGTCAGCCTGTGAGTGGTTTGTGTGATGTACGGAGACGGACTTCTAGTGCTTCCCAAGCTTTTCGTTGTGCATCCATGGTGTCAACCTCACCATCGTCCCAGAGGACGATGCGATCACCGATGTCACTGCCGCCGAAGAGGGTTGCCAGATTCTGAGGTCTAGTGGAGTCGATCACGTGTACCGTTAAATGTGCACTGAATTCTCCAAACCACGCGGGAGAAGGAAGATCGAGGATGGCGCCCATGTTGACGAGAATGAGAGTATGCAGCTTCTCGATGTTAACAGAAAGAAGAGGGAGGGGAGATTGCATACCTCGTTGTAAGTCGCGAGCTCGTCTTTCATAGATTCCAGTTCTGCGACACCTGACACGGGGATGGTCCTGTGCATGACATCGTCCTGCTTGAGGAGCTCTGCAAGCATCTTGGCAGCACACAAGGCGTCGACGTCTGGGGCGACGAGAAGGATGACGGACGACGCAGATGTGAGGGGAGAACGACGATGCGCGGCAAGGATGCTGCTGTAGGCATCACCGTAGGATGGCCGGGAAGCGGAAGCGAGTTGGGGAGGTGGCAAGTAGACCATGGCAAGGGGTCAAAGACGCGACGCAATGGCACGTGAGCATCGTGCTTATTTGCGACTGTTGTGGCCACCCCTGAGTTGGTCGGTTCCCGTACACCGCGTGGAGGACATACGGCGAGCACGCGTTCTTGCAGTACTTAAGCTCCGTCCTGGCCCTCTTGTAGGACCATCTTTTTACCGTCACCATGACGGACCGTCAGCCAAGGTCTCCCAATCCAAGGTCTCCCAATTCAAGGGACCCCGGTATGCCCACTTTCCCCCCTCGTTCCCAGCCAACTCACCCCTCGCCCAGAGACCGCTCCTCTCTTGCACAACGGTGGCCACGACGGAGACCAGAATCACCCAGATCCGCCCTCACCTCACCGCTCCATAGCCGGTCGCCTCACAGATGTCGTACACGAACCGCTCACCGGCCTCTCAAAGGTCCTCCTTGTCGAAGTACTCGTCCTCTTGCTCATAAGCTCGGTTTTCATCGGACTATTCGCCGGCGCACAACACAAACTTAACCTTAGGAACGGAGGTGGGGGTCACGACGGCGATCAAGGTAATGGTACGCAGACCGAGACACAAACGGTCACCCATACTACCACCGCGGCCACCACCTTCATTTCCGCAACCACCACCACCGCGGTCTCTACCGCCTTTTCTACCATCTTTGATATCACAACCGCTATAGAAACCTCCACTAAGACAACTACCACTACCGCAGTCCACACCTCTATATCCACTTACACAACCACTGATCACGTCACCCGCACCGTCATCGTTGGGCCCGAACCGACCGGTCCTCCAGAAACACCCCACCCTGGACCATCAAAGGTGCGAGTTACCGTCCTACGTTGTAGCATCAACCTTGACTCGCGCAAAAAAATAACAGGAAGTGTGTCTCACCAAGGAATGCATCATTCTCTCCGCGTCAATACTGGCTTCGCTAGACACATCTTATGATCCGTGTGAGAACTTCTACGATTTTGCTAGTGAGTCGATCACACGTCCCATCTAGCCTTCAGTACTAACTCAACGGTCAGATGGCGGTTGGATCGCATCACATCCAATTCCCGGCGACAAGGGTGCCATCAACTCTTTCACCGTTCTCACCGAGCAGAATTGGCAAGTTCTTCAAAACCTCCTCGAGTCCGACACAGCCACCTACGATGATTCATGGGACGACCAACTAATTCGCAAGCTTCGCACCCTCTATATTTCTTGCATGGACGAGGCCAAGCTTGACTATCTCGGTCAGGCTCCCCTGCAACAATTTGTCAATAACATTAGGAAAATATATCGTGGAAAGCGTGTCGATGTCAACACCCTCAATCCAAGGCAAGGGCTGTCTAACACTCTTGGTTACATGCATTCCAGAGGCAAGCGTTCTCTCAGATGTGTCTAGTAATCACTATACCTGTCCCACAGGTGTTGATGCCCTATTCGAGTTTTTCATTGACGGTGATGCTGGTGTTGACCCTAACGCCATGACGCTCTGGTTTACTCAGCCTACCCTGGGATTGCCATCAAAGGTACGGCTGCAAGGGAAATTCATATTCATCCGTTTCTCCTGTTTACGCAGCATTTATTAGGAATACTACAAGGAACGAGACGTGCTCAGTGTTTATCAAGATGTCATTGAGCGTCTTTTGGTCACCTTGCGCGATGATGAAGTCATTGGCATGACAAACCCTCCAAGTCAACGATTGCATAACATTCTCCAAACAGAACAGCTAGAAAAAGAAGAGCGTGTTTGGCCTCCTTGGCCATGGCCACCTTGGGACGGCGAAGATGGTGACGAAGATGGCGATACTCGTAAGCCGGCTGAGGATCCGTTCCTCAGGGCACGTGAGCTGGCTCGGGAAGTTGTCAAATTCGAATCCGAAATTGCAGACGCCACTTTAGACCAAGACAAACTGGAGCAAGACCCCTTCGGCACATACAACCCCGTTAGCATCACTACGCTCAAATCCGCGCTCCCTCAAATCAATTTTCCCGACTACTTTGCTACATTTACCCCGCGCTTCTTCCCCAGCCGTGTCATCATCACTTACAAGCCGTATCCGAGCTCTTTGTCACGAATTCTGGAGCGCACGCCTTCTGACGTCATTGAGGCATATCTTGTTGTCCGCGCCGCCCTGGAATATGCTCCCAATTTGGGGACGACGACGGAGGCATGGAAGGCGGTACGGCAGTTGCAGGAAGTTCTCAACGGACTCAGACCAGGAGCCGTCGGGGAGCGGTCCGAGTTCTGCATGCGTAAGGTAGAAGCTGCCTTGGGCTTTGCCACAGGCAGGTACTTTGTCAACGCAACGTTCCCCGGCGACTCGAAGGAAAGGGCTACTCATGTCATATCGGGTGAGAAGCCAGTTCTACCTCGTGAACATGTCGCTCTTACTATTTTATGCAGACATTGTCAAAGCATTCGAGAGGTCTTTGAAACGGATCGAGTGGATGGACGAAGAATCGGCTCAAAAAGCTCGCGGGAAAGCAGAGGCAATTCGAAAGAAGGTTGGCTTCCCACTGTCCCCCGATACCCGTGACGCTCGCTCTCTAGTGAGCTATTATACCCTCGTGAAGGTCCATGTGGATACATTCTTCGAGAACATGCTGAGTGCCGCGTCAGTCCCTTTGTGTATCCGGCAGGCAGGAAATTCATATGATATCGTATCACAGGGCTTCTGATGTCTACAAGACATGGCAAAAACTAGGAAAGTCGAGGAATCTTGACGAGTGGGAAATGACACCAGCGACCGTGAATGCATACTACAACCCTACGGGTAATGAGGTGCGTAGATCTTAATCAGTTATATATATTCCGGGATTCAGATTTGCTGGCGAAGATCGTGTTCCCTGCTGGTATTCTGCAACCACCTTTCTTTTCCCTTGAATGGTGTGTGGTGATTGCTATTGCAATGATTTTATCCTCATGAATATTCAGGCCGGGGTATCTATCATATGGTTCATTTGGCATGGTTGCCGCCCACGAACTCACGGTTGGTACTCCTGCGTGCTCTCTTCACGCGACAACTCATCAGCGAGTAGCACGCCTTCGACTCTGCTGGTCGACTTTACAATCAACAAGGAAAATTGGAAGAGTGGTGGACTCGCCAGACAAGCGATGCTTATCAAATTCGTCAGGACTGCATTGTCGAACAATATTCTGGTATATACTTTCTATCTTCGTGCCTTGAAGTTTCTGACGAAAGGCAGCGTACACCGTTGAGGATGGTAGAGGTGGTGTCGTGCATGTCAACGTGAGTCTCGACTCTTCGTAGACATTTAAATCCCTCATGGCCAGGTTTGACAGGGGAATCTGTGAGTCAATTGTCCAGAGAGATGTCTTGGGAATTGCTGATCCTGGCCTTGCAGTACGTCTGGGGAAAACATCGGCGATACTGGCCTTATTCAAGCCTACCGCGCATGGAAAGCCCAGTACGAAGATTCGTATGATGCTGGGCACGAATATCTGCTTCCCGGATTAGACTATACGAGGTAAGACATCACTCTGTCCCTTTAAACATCTCGCGTATTACCCACATGCAGGGAACAATTGTTCTTCGTTTCCTTTGCACGTACGTGGGCCATGAACAATCGACCAGCGGATGCCGTGAGTGTTACCACTGAGTCCTCCTGAGACTCAGACCGCTCATTCGATCCCCGCGGTCAGGTGCAACGAGTTCGGACAGATCCTCACTCGCCGAATCGCTACCGAACGGACGGTACGGTCTCAAACATTCCTGAATTCGCTGAAGCGTTTAGATGTTCGAAATGGGCGAAGGTCAGGAAACCTCTGTTCTTGAACTATACCTATTTACCTTCCAAGCAGTTGAACCCTCCACCGGAAAAGAGGTGCATTTTCTGGTCCTGAATGCGCGTTAGGGTATACTTGATATAGTGCTCGGAAATTTCTGGTGTTCATATGTGTTTCATTTCAATACTGTTCAGTTTGCATTCCACTGGTTATGAGCTATGCAATGTCTTTGCGTTACTTAATTCGAACGTTAAATCGGCAGAATCCCCGAAGAATGTGGCAGCGACAAGATAACATTTTAGTTTAAAGCACACCCTTCGTGCTCGGGATCTCGTTTCCACCTGTCTGTTCGATCGCTTGTTTGATTGCCAACGCCAATGCTTTGAATGCGGATTCAGACCTAGGATAGGCTGTAGACAATTCTATAACTTGTAGGTGGGAACATACCGATGATGGTCGTTTTCTCCCCGGAGGACATCAACGTGAAGAGTCACCCCGGCTGCCATTGCAAAAGAATGGAAGATATGAGGGATCATTTCTGTCGAGAGGTCTCCGATCTTCTCGCGTTTCAGTCCAAGCTCAGTGACACAATACGGACGAGAGCAAATGTCGATCACAGCTCTAGATAGTGCCTATGATGTTATAAGGATGTTCAGCTACAAGAGTACCTGCATCCAAAGAGTAGTCACACACTTCGTCGAGGGGTGCGAAACCCGTACCATACCGCCTGATGCCCTTGATCTCTCCAAGGGCTTGTTTAAATGCGGCACCTAATGCAATCGCGCTATCTTGTGCATCGATCTTAGGACCTTCATGTCTCAGTAAAAAAGGGATACTTATCTGCAGTGTGGTGGTCATCAATCCACAGATCCCCATGGCACTTCATGGTCAACGACATTCCGCTATGCTTTGCCAATGCATGATACATCTGGAGGATCTGATCAGTTTACCCACGCGGGCAGAATGATATTGGAGGAACCACTACATGGTCTAAAAAGCCGATGCCCGTCGAAATGTCAATGTTCTGCGCCTGGCCCGAACCAGGGGTGTAGTCCAGACTGACAAAGACTTCAATCTGTGTTTCGTTTGTTTTTCTAGAAATTGTAGCTGTTCTTGCTGTCATATTAGAGGTATTGAAAGCGAGCCACGTTCAACAATCGGGATAGCCAGTGAGGGTTTGATAATCGCTCCAAGGTTAGAGCTTAGGTCGCTGACCTAAGTCGGCAAGTGCTGAGCTTGGACTACTATACCTCAGGCCCCCACTGCTGCTTGTTCTTCCGACACTCGTTGGGATGTCTCTATGCCGTGGTTCAACTTTCTCACTTATTAGTACTTCACTGCGTCTCCGGGTTCTCAGCGTCAACTTTCAAGGAATTCATGGTCGGAGACATTTTTTAAATTTCGCTCGAAAATCGAACCCTGCAACGCCTGGCAAAACCACTGTTCTTGGCGAGGATGACCTTTTCCATCCGTTCTCGGAATCTCCATTTCCTGCAGTCAAGGCTCGCGGAGAAGCTATTAGCTCTCTCGCTCCTTGTCCAGTTTGTTCATCTAGTCATGGCGGTCATATGCATAATGACACTGGAACAAAACCATTGGGGGTCAAGTTCGAGTGTCCTGATTGTGGCTGGCCGACTCATTGTAGCAGAGAGCATTGGGAAATGGATGAGGATCATGCAAAGTTCTGTCCGCGTCTTCGGGAGGTCAACGAGGATGAACACGATCTTCGAAGTGGTCGGAGAATCCACGAGTTCGAGCTACCAGGTATGTGTAGGGCATAGCTGTCGGACATGGAATTTGACGTTTCCACCACGAAGGACCTCAAGCGTACGAGGAGGCTATCTCATTTGCCAACTGGGACCTCTTTTGGTACACGCGTGGTTTCTCTTCGATGGACACCGAACGATCGAGAAGACATGCGAGCAAGTTGCTCACCTATCCGCTCACCATAGGTTCTGTTCTCCATCAAAACAGTGGTTTGACCCTGAATAACCACCGCGTCACACCTGAAGGTAGTCGATCTTTGGCCGGTGAGTCTGTTAAAAGTCGATTAGGGAGGTACTTGACAGTCCGATTTCCACCAGCGCTCCGCACGATGCTGCATGTCGTTCCGGGTGCTCCTGACACTGAAGAAGCGGGCGTTGCCAAGCCTCAAATTAGGATATTTATTCTGGGTGCACGTGCGGAGTCTTCACTTCCCCCCCATGTCTGGGAGCAACTCTGCATGTTGTTCCCATCCTGTCATTTCCATCTGTACTTCATTGGGCCACAGGTGTCTCTCCCGAGACTACGAAACGACCTGGGATCGCAAGTACGGACGTCTAGTCAATTGCCCGAGGATGATTTGGCTGCGGCAAAGCCTACCTCTGAGCAAGAGAAACCGCCGTTGTATGTCCCCAATGTTTACGAGCCCCCCACTCCAAAGCCAATTGTTCGTTTGAAACGAACCCGTTCATCGCTCAAGGTTTACGGAGTCCCATCATACACAGCCCCTTACTCTCCGCAACTGACAATCACTGGGATGCAAGCCAATTATATGGAAGTCCATGCGCAGTTCCAGGATACTTTTGACCCCTATACCGATCTTTTTTTCCTATTCTCTCCCGGGTTTGGCTTTCCGTCGCCATCATCGCTTTCAGAGCTGGATGGAAAACGCTGTTTACAAATAGCCTCTCCTACCGAATGGGGTCCAGTCGTCCCAACACTTCTTGCTACTAGATGTGCGGTTTTTGTCACAGGATTCTCGCCAGCGGACATCGAGAGAGACATCCGATCCCTGGATCAAGTCCCTGATGTCGCTAACGAGTTTGAATGGATTATTACGCCTGGTGAAAATTTATTCGGAAGTGAGAAATGGGAGGTTGCTGACTTTGACCCACGAGTCATGGTAAGGACCAATTGGGGTTTATGGGGTATAAGAGGGAAAGGCAGAGAAGTGCAAGTAAATTACTAGAGGATATTTGGTAGAATTGTCTACTCTGGAATGTGATGACCAGACTGTCTATGAGGCAAGCTGTTGACAAATGGTTTGCTAATTGGTCTTCAACTGGGTGCCTAGACAAGAAGTCAGCCAAAATTTGATCATGGGCCAGTGGGATTAGATTTTTGGTAACCAGGGCAGAGAGCCTAGTACATCCAAACTACATAAATAAAACAAGTGATCTACTCCGGACATGCAGTGCAAAACAGGCTTTATCTCTATAGTAATCTATCATATGTAGTAATTGTGTATAAACAGTGTTTGCCACATCCATTTCAGTATTGGAAGTTGAGAAAACCAGTAAAGAGTCATCATGTTTTTGAACTCTTGATAGTGCAGTACATATATAGTTGACTGTGAGTGAAGGCATCTGTATGTACATAGGTCTGACATAGTGGGTGACATTGTAAGTGGGACAAAGCAAGCATCTGGTGAGAGTTAGAAAGAAGGGTCATTGTGGAGATAATAGGGGTGGTGAGAAAAAAATATTGAGGGAGATCAGGGATAAAGTGGTCAAATCATTGACAGGAAGTACATATGTATGTATGTAGTTGGCAGGTAGGTTTTTTTTTTCCACTGATTGCAATACAACAGGTGCATGAAGCAGCCTGTCAGTGAAAAGTTTGTATCATAACAGCAGATGTTGTGAAGCAACCACCCAATATGAGAGCCTGTCAACAGTGGTGGTGTGCAAAGTGAACATTGTGGAGCAGCCACACAGCATGATGGGGTGGACACAATAGACACCAAGGGTTTGTGCTTTATCTATAGAGATAATACAGGATAAGAAGCCACTACAGTAGATATGCTTATAATGCATATCATTGGGACCAGCCAAATCCCAATGCATTACCATGGATATGCAAGGTTGCATATTTTCCCACAGTAACCTCACACTAGTGACAGACTGTAGGTAGGTAAATATTGTTATAATATGAACATTTTCAAACATTTTTGGACTTGTCCTTTTTACTTTCAAAGTCATGTGATCTTGAGCATGTGATCATGAGAAATCACATGACCAAGGTCTAGGAAAATTGGTCATACCCAGGGGTGGTGAGCCAGCAGGCAAGCTGAGAAGCTATCCAGGGGTCAGTGTTGGAACACAGAAAATTCAACCCAGGGGCAGCAGTATGAGGAGGGAATGTAAACCATAGGCAGTCTGATCTCACAATTAAGATACTGTGTTTATTATACCTTTACATTGCCTCTTTTTCCTTGTGTTTCTTTTTTTTTTCTGCTGTGTCAAAGCCCAGATTTTCATCCATACTATAGCAGTGAGCCCTAAACTGAGTTTTAACATACAGTCTGAGTTTGAAATTACCTATAGTCGTCCTAGTACACTAGTGTAGTATGCTCAAGCTTGAAAACCTAGTCTGGGTTAATTAACATTACTGCAGCTTGTTCCAGTATACCTGTGGCACCAAAAATGCAGCACACTCTGCATGCAATTAATTGATTATTTTGCCAACACAAAAGTGTAGTATGTCTGAGTTTGAAATTAACATTAGTATCATTTGTTTGTTCCAGTACATTAGAGGTAAGTACAAAAAGTGTAGCATGCTCCGTGCACAATCAATCATTTAATCAAATTCATAACTCAGTTGACACTTCAACATAATGGTAATTCCAGCTTATATATGTGTTTCCCTGCCCAAACAATTTTAAACTTTGCAAACAATCCCCCAGGTGTCTCATGACTCAGAGGACATCACATGGATCACGTGCCTGCAAATCAGTCCTCAATTGGTCATCAGAACTTGGACCATTGCATGGGAACCCTGGGTATGAGCAATCTCCCAAGGTCTAGGCCTAGTCACATGACATGCTTCATGGTTTTAATCTCCATCTTGTTCACACCTTATTTAATCTCACATTAATCTCTGTCTCTTCTATCTCACACTGTCATTACTATTTCACACATCATGCTTCTCTACTTTACCTTTACATAGTAATTACTCTCACACATAGCATGGTCTGTGTGCACACCTGTACAATATATAAAGTAGACACTCATTGACTGGTGTTTCCAGCCTAATCCACTTGTTTACCACCTCCTGGTCATTGCCTTGGCTATATAGTCATTGTAGGCTGGTGTTGAATGGAGGAGACCCATTCCACCTAGTTCATCTAGCCAGTACACATGTAGTGCTGCAATCAGTCCTGAGTGTTATGATTCTCTATTTCTATGTACTCTTTTCTCACTTCTTTAACTATATGCTGTATTACTATGAGTTGCTTGTTTGACTCTTGCCTCATATGATTTCTTTTCCTTTAAACTCACATGATCTTGTCCAGTTGGCTGTTGCTGTTTCCTCATGTGACTCCACAGTCTGCAGCAGTGGCATCATATCACAGCAACTGCATCACCTTTATTTTTCTTTGTAACACTAATGACACATTCTTTTTCCCATTTGTCCACAGTACCTTATGATGCATCATTACCATTCTACACCCTCTCATCCCTTGTCCTAGAAAGTCCAAGTTGACTAGCTCCTTAGCTGTCATACCCTTGGCACCTCAAACTCTTGTCTTGCCATCAGAGCTGTCACTCAGCTGGGTGATCCTTGTTGCTGGAGTCTTCATGATCCACAAACCTTGAACCACAAGACCTTCTTGCTCTTTCTAGGGCTACACTCATCCCTACCTGGGCCAAGCATAACAAAAAGTCTAAGCTCTATCCACAGAAGGCTACTCCTACATAAGCCATCACCATTTCCCACTGATACGCAAACCCTCATTGGTGACTGTGTTGCCCTGCTCCACCCACTGACTTCATCTTGGATGATACTAATGCTGAGGAAGAAGAAGACAATCTATTTGATCTCTTTGCCCCCAATATCAATCCTCCCTCTTGGAAAGAAATCTTAAAAAACACCAAACTTTCCCATCACCTCTTTCACTTGCTCACCATCTCTCATGAATCTACTCCACTATTTCCTACTCCTATCCAATAAACACTCTCTTTTCACCTTTCCCCACCCCCAAAATCTCCCAAGATGTTATCTAAACCCATTAAACTCTGTCTTGGCACCCCTAGGACCTTGACAGTTTCTATGCAAAAGCCATTTCCTGGCTTGACACAGTTCAATTCTACCTCATCATTAATAAGAACATTTACAACAACATCAAACAATTCTAAAGCCTAGGCTTCTCAGGTATCACCAGAAGACTTAAACCACAAGGGAAAGGGAGTAAAGAGGAACCAAGGAGTTTATCAGATGATGTTCTAGGGGAAACACCAAGAGAACCAAACTGGCTTCTGGTGTCTGCATTCATAGGGTTTATATACTACATGGGTGTACATATGTTTGTACATAGGGCATAGAATAAGTTCATATAAAGATAAACAGCCTTGAGGCTGTGAGGAATGGAAGACATAACATACTGCACATATGAGGGTGTGGCAGAATGGAAGATCAATTGGAATGGAAGCATGGAGTGGAAATGAAAGGAAGAATAGAAGCATACACAGCATGGAGATTAAGAAAGCTGTGTAGGCATAAGGCAGATCATAGATCTGGCGTGAAGGTAAGTTAAAGAGTATCTCTGTACACTAAGTCCTAATGATAAGATCAGATAAGAGTGTCTGTGATTAGATAACCATGTGGCATGATAAGATAAGATGAAGAAAGAAAAATATACTGAGTCCATTATGATGCGACTGTAACACTACCCCCCTTCTAGGGATCCACTTTCAGGCAATCAAAAGGAGTTCCAGGGAGGGAGCGTTCCATTGTGTTTTCATAGGGCTTAAAAAGCTGGATAAATTCTGTTATGCTAGAGTGTAATTTCTAGCTATAGTGACCACTTCTTGGAGTAGGTCAAAGTCTCATAGAGTGAAGGGAGGTTTTAGCGCTTAAGATCACAATCAATAAGGCTGGAAGACTAGAAACTACACTTGGATTGTGTAGAACTCGCTGAGGAATAGTAGTACAAGGGCAGCATATTTATAGGGATGGCTGCAGAGCATGGACCAAGTGGTGTGCCACAGCAATCTGCTGGATAAGGGGGAACAAAGGAAAAATGTGAAGGGGATTTCCTTGAAAGAAACAAGGCTGTCCATAAGTGGAACAGAAGGACGCGTCTAGGTTTAATACTTGAGGACTAGACTATCAAAGAAATTGTGGGTGAAATCTGAGTCAAGATAAAGAAAGGAGAAACAGAAAGGGGAGTGGCTCTCCTGGAGGCCATAGGGAAAACTTGTAACATTACCCTCCACATAGGTGGGAAGTGACCTCACTTGTAAAAATTCAATCTCCATTCCTGGTCAGGCATCAATGACTAAGATGTCCAGTTCTCTGACAAAAAATGCATCATCAAGCAGGACAGGCCCATTGGGTGTGGCCAGGAGTATTAGTCCCACAATGGGCACACCAATAGAGGGAGCAATGCTGGTAAGAATGACCTGGGTTGTTGTAGGCAAAACAGGTAGGACCTGGAGAAGGAGATGGAAAAGGGGAAGGAGACTCAACAAGAGGGTGTCAGATAGGGGAGTGATGTCCAGGAGGGCAGCGTCCAGAGGATTGGCTTCCCTTATTGTCTGCATCATTGGCGGTGGTAGATGATTGGGGAGAAGAGACTTGGAAGAAGAAGTCTCGTTCTGCAGCAACGGGGTTAGTGAGGGAGGTAAGGACATCTTCATAAAGGGAGTAGGTCATGGTGTTATGCTGGAGCACAGCTTCTAGCTATAGCGACCACTTATAGGAGTAGGTTGAAGTCTCGTAGAGTGAATAGAGGTCTCAGCACTTAAAATCGCAATCTCTAAGGCTGGAAGACTAGAAACTACACTTGGATTGCGTAGAACTAGCTGAGGGATAGTAGTACAAGGGCAGCATATTTATAGGGTTAGCTGTAGTGCACTGACCAAGCAGTGTGCCACAGCAAACTACTGAAAGGGGAAACAAAGGGAGTCCGCAGAGGGGAAAACCCTCGAAAGGAAAGAGGCTGTCTGTTTGGAAGTTCTCAAAGGGGAAATCAGTACTTGAGAACCAAGCTATCAAAAAGGTTGTAGGTGAAGTCTAAGTTGAGATGCATGAGAGAGAAACAGAAAGGAGAACAGTTCTCATCAATGCCATATGGAAAGTTTGTAACACATGGCAAGGACAATGAATATAAACCCTGCCCTGTTAAGGAGATCAAGGGTGCTAGCATGCAACTCTTCTAGGTCTTGGAGTGTGGCAGCTGCAAGTGTAAAATTGTTTCACTCTTGATAAAAAAGTCTATGAAGATAAAAATAGAGGGGGGAAATGGTGAGGTAGACATGCACTAGCTGCTGATGTTCCAACACATATGGTGGGTAGGTGGGGAGGTTTACAGTAACTGCTGGGTTGTCCAATAGAGAGGCAAAAAGGATGTGCCTCTGCAGAGGAGTAAGAGAAAGAAGGAGAGAACGAAAGAAATGGGGTTGAGACATAGGAGGAGAAAGATGGGGGATGTTACAAGTTTTTCCTACAGGCTCTAGGAGAGCTGCTCCCCTTTCTGTTTCTGCCTTCTTCATCTTGATTCAGATTTCACCTACAATTTCTTTGACAGTCTAATCCTCAAGTATTAGATCTAGATACGTCCTTTTGTTCCATTCATGGACAGCCTTGTTCCCTGCAAGGAAATCCCCTTTGCACATTTTCTTTGTTTCCCCTTATCCAGTAGATTGCTGTGGCACACTGCTTGGTCCATGCTTCACAGCCATCCCTATAAATATGCTGCCCTTGTACTACTATTCCTCAGCTAGTTTTATGCAATCCAAGTGTAGTTTCTAGTTTTTCAGCCTTAGTGATTGTGATCTTAAGTGCTAAGACCTCCCTTTACTCTATGAGACTTTGACCTACTCCAATAAGTGGTTGCTATAGCTAGAAATTACACTCCAGCATAACAAGGGAACTAGCTTGTCCTAGATGCTCCTGCTATCTAGCAGAAGCACATATTGGAAGTAAAGACTTCCAATAGCACAGGAACAAGAAAGGAATGAACACTTGATGGAAGGCTCACCAAGTATAAGGGTAGTTGGTTGATAGTCAAGAGTAAAGCTTAATAGCTGTGCTTCTGATGTGGATGTGAAACAGGAATGAAAAGGGGATTTTTCATTAGAGAGAGAAGGACAGTAAGGCTTTCCTTATATACAGACAGGATATGTTTGTACCTGTGTACTGTATAGTACCTATATAAGGTATATCATAGATTGTGATAGAACACTATAGAACAAAAGGAAAGATAAAGTGAGATAGTAAGAATAGTATCCAATAAGAATAATAGTTCTTATTAGTAGAGCACTACTTCTTATCTATAGTGTAATATGAATAGCGTAAGACTGAAACATCATTTGACCTATGATGTTATGGTCTAGAATATGTCACATGATAATGTCATGTGATTAGGCCTAGAATCTGGTTATATAATAGAAGATCAGAAATAGAATACCAGATTCTCAACACTCCTCCTTGCTGTTCAGATTACGATGGTTTGAACCATAAGAGTTGAAAAGCCTTTCTTCCATCTTCAAACTTTTGTTTGCCCAAGTTCTTCATAAAGAGATCTGCGAATTGTTCATTTGTTGAAACATAGTAAAGTTTGAGTTCTCCAAACTCTACAGCTTCTCATATGAAGTGGTCAAGAATTCAAATGTGTTTGGTATGTTCTTCCTGTGCAGGGTTAGAAGCAAGGATTATAGCACCTTGATTATCAACACATAAAGGAATAGGATTAAGATTAAATCCTAATTCTCCATAGAGATTTTGGATCCACTGCAATTGTTTGGTGATCTCAGTCATACCAATATATTCTGCTTTTGTGGAATAAAGTGTCATCTGTTGTTGTCATCTACTTAATGCCATTGCCTAAGAAGATGGCATAACCAATGGTAGAACATGATGTTTCAACATCACCAGCCCAATCAGTATTAGAATAAACAACCAAACCATTTTGGTTACCTGTCACAGAGTAACGAATGCAGAGCTCTGTGGTAGAGGAAAGATAGTGCACTATATAGAGTGTCTTTTGCAAATGTTCTTTTCATGGATTGGAAGAAAACTGTGACATCTTGATAACTGCATAGGCAATATCTGGTCTTGTTCCTAGCATAATATATAACAGTGATTCAATGACTGACTGATAGTGATTATGAAGTGATGGATTGGATTTAGCATCGGAAGGTCTCAGATTATATCCAGTAGAAAGAGGAACAGAGACCAGTTTGCAAGTCTCTTGTGAAAATAACTTGGTGACTTTCTCCACATAGTGGGTTTGATCAAGAGTAATCATTTTACATTTATAATCTCGTGTAATCCTCACACCTAGGTATTCCTTAGCTTCACCAAGATCTCTTGATTCCCATTGCTTCATGAATGATTTCTTATATTCAAGGAGTTTGGTTTTGTTACTACCCATAAAAAGAGCATCATTAACGTAAATGAGAAGAATGAAGATCTCATCATCTATAATCTTAAAGTAAGTTCCAGGATCACTAATAGATCATTGGAAACCCATTTGTTCCAAACTCTTGTAAAGCTGCTTGTTCCACTGAAGGGCGGCTTGCTTAAGGCCATAGATTGCCTGCTGGAGTCAACAGACTTTGTTCTCCTGACCCTTCACTATGAAGCCTTCGGGTTGATTCATGTAGATTTCTTCATCTAATTCTCCAAAGAGAAAGGCAGTTTTGACATCAAGAACTTCAATTCCCCAATCATGAAGCACTGCCAGAGATAGAAGAAGTTGCAAAGTTTCAAATCTTGCTACTGGAGAGAAGGTTTCTTCATAGTCTATTCCGAAAACTTGTGTAAATCCTTTAGTAACAAATTGAGCTTTCTTTTGACCATCAGATTTAACAGCAAATACCCATCTCCCTTTGATGGGTGACATCCCTGAGGTAGGTCAACCAAAGTCCATACCTTGGCTCATGAAGAGATTTGATTTCTTCTTTCATGGCATCTTTCCATAGCTTCTGTTCTGATGGTCCAAGTTTCAGTATGTCTTGATACTGCTTGGAAACAGATGAAGTGTCAACAGCCATGAACATGTGAAGACAAACCCACAATGAACTATACATCTGACCAAGATTATCTTGTTCATTGGTTGGTGTCTCTGGTTCAGAGAGTGTATCCATGGGTTTTGTCTTCTCCTAAATTGCATCAAGACCTTGTTTGAGTGATTTCTTGACCTCTATGGGAGTTCTATCTCCATAGGCATTATCCAGTATTATCTAAGATATGGAAATTCGAGTAGATTGTCTCTGTTCAACAGGAGGTCTGAAGGTAGATTGATCCTCAGTAGCTGGATGATACTGATGAGGTTGATTCCTAAATTCAGGTAAAAATTCTGATGGATTCTGACATGGTGGTAACCAGACTCGAGGTGAAGTTCCTGAAGGAAGTTCTCTCTCCTCTTCAGCAGGCAAATCTGAAACCAGGAAGTGTTTGTAATGATGTAGATCTGTTGGTGAAGATCTAGTCCTCTTCAAGTCAGGTTTATCCCTTTTAGTACCAGGACATATAGGAAAGATATGATAAGACAGTGGATTATTATTACTAGATTCAGGTGAATCAAAGAAAAGAGGGGATGGAGTGAGTGGTCTCCAGGGATCCTCTGCTGATGGCTGTGACTGTTGGAATAAGCGAAAAGATGGAAAAGTATTTCCTGATCCATGTCCAAGATTAGGAGATTGTGGTAAATTGGAATATTGACCAGGGTGTCCAATTGGATGAGGAATTGATGGTATTGGTATATGTGTATCTCGAGAAGATTCTGGTTTCTCCTGAAATGATGATTCTGCAGGATCATCAGTTGCTGTAGGGTTTTCATCTTCAACTGGAATAGGGGTTGGTCTGTCTTCTTGACTTCTGGAACAGTTAGGAAAGATATTCTTGTCAAATATAGCATTCATAGAAATGAACACTTGTCTCCATGATTGTGACCAAAAATGGTAACCTTTGGTGTTAGGTTCATATCCAATGAAAATCATCTCCTCAGATTTGGAAGACAACTTATCCTTCCTTTGTTCTGGTGGGATAAAGACGTAAGCAAGAGTGCCAAACACCCTGAAGTATGAAACATCAGGTTTATCTCCATTGAATTGTTCAATAGGCATTTTCCATTGATGACGATGCATTGGTTGGCGGTTATAAATATGCAATGCTGTCTCAACAGCATCTTGCCAAAAAGACTTCAGAAGACATGCATGCTCCCAAATTGCTTCAGCCTTCTTGAGAAGAGTTTAATTGAATCTCTCAGCTTGTCCATTCTGCTGAGGAGTATAGGGAACAAAAGTCTGGTGGGTAACACCACTGGAAGAGAAGAATGATCGAAGTTGCTGTCCCAGATATTCCCCCCCTTGGTCAGAACATACAGAGATGAGCGAATGACCAGTAAAGGTTTGAGCCCAAGACACCATGTTCTTGAAGTGCTGTGTGACAGCATCTTTGTTATGAATAAATGCAACAAGCACATAACCAGAGTAATCATCAACAAAAGTCAGAATATACCGTGCATGAGAACATGGTTCGACAGGCATCAGACCGACAAGATTTGTATAAACCAGTCCAAAAGGACATGTGGCACATTTCTGAGAGGAAACAAATGGCCTCTCATGCATCTTCCCAAGGGCACAGCCCTTGCAGGGAGAATTGTCAACATCCAACAGTTTAATAGGAGGGATACCTTTAACAATTTTGTTGGCCTGATGTAATGCATTCTTTGAAGGATGACCCATCCTTTGGTGCCATAGATGATAAGAATCATCAGATCCTAACAAAGAGGAGATAAGACCATTCATAGGAGTAATCAACCGTAACTGAATCCAATGAAGGTTATTACTTGGACACAAGGCAGACGCCTGCATGACCAAGTCTTCCTTTGCATTCCAAATACTGGACGTCTTGTTATCAATCTTGCATCTATAGCCTTGGCTAGTGAGTGATGAAATTGATATCAAGTGGTGAGTGGCATCTAGAGTATACCATACTTCCTGCAATACCATTGATTTCTTTGTAGAACCATGTTGTTGAATAATGACCTTGCCAGGACTGTACATAGGAATCTTTTGTCTACTTGCAACTTTAGCATAACAAACTCTAGGTCCAATGTGAGAGAAATCATCTTCAAAAGGCAAAAGATGATTGGTACAACCACTGTCAAACATCCAGTGGTTTCTGGCAAAACTTAAGTCAGAATCTCCTTCTAGTGCAAAAGTGCCATGATAATAGTCATGAAGATTGTCATTGTCATAACTGTCTAGTACAGTGTTACTGCAATATTGCAACTGTGGTCCTATGTATTGTGGTTGTTCCACAGGTATCTCTCTGATAGGAGGCAGAGGGAGCCAGGCTAATACATGATCAATGCAATCTACATTCCAAAAAGACAAAGTATTAGAAATGAGTCCACTGAGTGACAAGGTCACCTTCTTCTTCTTCTCTCTCCTTCTCTTCTTAAATGCAGTAGGAAACTTCTCAGAAGGGGGATTTTTTAAAGAAGTCCCTTTGAAAGGGCATGGTAGAAGATCTGGCCATGTCTGCATTCATCCCATTATCCTCTTCCATCAGCCATCCTGGATCTGCAATAATGCTGCTGGTATCTTCCATCTTGAAGTCATTTTCAATATGATCCATAAATCTAAGGGTTGGATCAATGAATTCTTCTTCAGCAGGTTCTTCCTGTATAACCTCATTGGTAAAACCAATAACCTCATTAGCTCTACCTTTTCCCTTATCCTGTTTCTGCTTCTGAGCCCATGCCTTGTTCTGCTTACCATTTGGTTTGTTAGACTGACTCAGACCTTTTTTCTTCTGAGAGGGCCCAGCAGAGGACTGCTGTTGGTTTTGATAGTAAGGCTGATAGCCATTACCCTGACCTTGATATGGCAGCTTCTGGTAAGAAGGGTTCTGGTTCCTCCATTGATTTTGCTAAGAAGGACCACATCATATGACAGCAGTTCTGTTGGCAAAACTATCTTCAGATTCCATGTTGGAGATCCAAGATGTGAGAGGTTTTGCATGATGCATAGAGCAAAGGTTAACTTCAGACAATACATGCTTGATAATGCTGTCCATGGAGTCCATTGACATGTTTCTTATACCTTTTTCCTTTTTGAGATTTTCTGAGCCATTGTTTCTGACAGTCATCCTTTGTCAAGTGTCAAGATGGTAAATGTGTATTTCTTAATCTACTAGAGATCAGCAAGAGGGCTAATGATTCAAAATCTTTGAACCATAAACTCACAAAGTAATGCAGATTTCCAATGTTTACATTGGAAATAAACCTTTCCTGTACACAGATATCAAAATTGTTGCAAGAATGATAAGGATAAATAAAATCAGAAAAAACATTGAACTTTAGAAAATTGTTATAGATGAAAAGGAAATTGGAATTATAAACAAAAGAGAAACCAAGAGGAAGTGGTCAGATAAGAGGAAGGGGCATATCATGAAGGAATTCAACACTGCTTGTGAATCCTTCTACATTCTTCACCTTCCTCTGCAGCTCTTTGACAGATTCTTCATCTAGCTCTCTGTACAATTCTGTCATATATGATGTCAAGCTCATTTTGAGAATGAGCATTTTTGATGAGACACTATAAGCGACATTGTGAGTGAAGCTTGGGATCAGAGGAGGAGAGGAGACAGAAGTGAGAATCAAAGGCCTGGTTCCAGTCAACCTGCTGGGGCAGACAGAGTTCTATTGGCCGGCCTTGATCAATAATCTCCTGAGAATAAGGAAGCACCCAGTTGGGTTTGAAGGACATCTCTAGTTTCTGATGGGAAAGGGATGGCATGAGGTGCTGATGATGAAAGATTTCATAGCCATCTTGGAAGTGGACTAGGGCATAAGGAGAGTGGCTACAAGTCTCAGATGGGAAAGCCCATCCAGTGCCCTTATAGGCAGAGGCACAAGGCTCATCCTGATATATAAACAAGTTAGCATTGTACTTTTCTAATGACTTGCATGGTAAAATCCTAAAGGGAGTTACCACATAGCTCACTCAATGTGCCTCTTCAGGACTAAGTGTCCTGTGAGTGTGACTCTGCCAGATCAAAGCAGCCTTGATGCAGGTGAGGCCACCTTCTTTGTTGTCTGTGAATGTTGTGATGTTTGGGCACTGTGGGATGGACACCAAAGTCATGGGTGTCTGGAAGGTCACATAAAGATGCCTTGGACCTTGGTAGCCCATAGTTGCCTGGTCATTCTCTAAATCCACAACCTTGTCCAGAGCTGGATCATGGATGATCAGGAATGAGAAATTGTTCTGGTTGAATGGGAAGGTGCTGAGAGCCACTGGGTACAGGAGAGTCAGCATTGTGAGGAGTGGTGTAGAAAGGAGGAATTGATGATGGTGATGATGAGGAAGAGAGTGGTGGTACGTCTTCATTCAGATCATAAAAGGCTTCTAGATCTCTGCAAATACGATGTGGGATTCAAGTAGAAGAGTGGTGAAGGTGATTAGAAGCTGGAATGATCTGGAGAAAGGTGAAAGGACATTACCAGTGTTCCTCAATATCCTCATGGTGATTCCTAAGAATGGTATGACCAATCTCAGGATGCTGATAGTATTGACCTTGCTCTAAAGAGTGATGGCAGATACATAGGACAGGGAAGTTCAAAAGGGATAGTATTGTAGTTCTGGTAGGAAAAGTGTGGGATTGGATGGTTTACCTTGTGCAACAATTCTGTATGAAGCATGGCACATAATGAGTATTCCATGTTGCCAATCCAATTAGTGAATTGAAGATAAAAATTATCTGTCTCATGCTCAAAAAGCAATTCACCAGCCTCCATGATGACCTTGATCATGTCTCCATGAGTCAAAATCTCACTACCAGTCACAATGCAACTGAAGGCAGATGATATCATTGACATTAAAGTCAATAGCCCAGTAACCAAGAACCCATGCACACAACATTAGATGGCATCGGTGAATTCAAAAGACAAATGTCAAAGTGTCAATGCAGGGCTCATAACCTATTGGAAGTAAAAACTTCCAATAGCACAGGAACAAGAAAGGAATGAACACTTGATGGAAGGCTCACTAAATATAAGGGTAGTTGGTTGATAGTCAAGAGTAAAGCTTAGTAGCTGTGCTTCTGATGTGGATGTGAAACAGGAATGAAGAGGGAATTCTTTATTAGAGAGAAAAGGACAGTAAGGCCCTCCTTATATATAGACAGGATATGTTTGTACCTGTGTACTGTATAGTATCTATATAAGGTATATCATAGAATGTGATAGAACATTATAGAACAAAAGGAAAGATAAAGTGAGATAGTAAGAATAGTATCCAATAGGAATAATAGTTCTTATCAGTAGAGCACTACTTCTTATCTATAGTGTAATATAAATAGTGTAAGACTGAAACATTATCTGACCTATGATGTCATGGTCTAGAATATGTCACATGATAATGTCATGTGATTAGGCCTAGAATCTGGTTATATAATAGAAGATCAGAAATAGAATACCAGATTCTCAACAGCACAAAACTTTGCCCAGTATTTCCAGAATTGGCAGAAGAGGCTATTATGTAGATTTGCCTGAGCCACTCCTAGAAGATTTTCCCACAGAAACAGAGCTACCCAGAGATGAGGTTCAGGATCTCTTTGACACCCCCCAAGCAACTATCCCCATGCCAGTTGACATAGAAATGACTGATGTTCCAACTAGAAAAACCGAGCTAAAGGCTGATCTCCCTGATGATTTCTCTGGCAAACCAAATGACGCCTCCAGATGAATCTTGGCCATGGTGGCCTACCTAAAAATGAATGAACCTCTCTACAGTGACAACACCAAACTTCTCATATCCCTGAGTAAGATAAGCAAGGGATGAGGAAGAGGCTTCTTCAAGGGATGGTACTTGAGGCTCACTGACAACAAGATCAAAGAAGAAGCTAAAATCTTCACCAAAATGGTGGAGGACTTCCAAAACACCTTCTTCCCCTATGATGTAGTGGCCAAAGCAAGGATTGAATTAGGGAACCTAAGACAAAACTATCAAGACAAAAAGTATGGATTCAAGAAGTACATCTCCAAATTCCAACTCTTAGCAGCAAAGACAGGCTTCAAAGACAAAAACACCCTTATTAAATGGTTCATTCGAGGTCTAGACTCTAAACTCTCTGTGTTACACTGGAGCATAGCTTCTACCTATAGTGACCACTTATAGAAGTAGGTCAAAGTCTCATAGAGCGAATAGGAGTCTCAGCACTTAAGATTGCAATCAATAAGGCTGGAAGACTAGAAACTACACTGGATTGCGTAGAACTAGCTGAGGGATAGTAATACAAGGGCAGTGTATTTATAGGGTCAGCTGTGAAGCACGGACCAAGTGGTGTGCCACAGCAAACTACTGAAAGGGGAAACAAAGGGAGTCCATGAAGGGGAACATCCCTTTAAAGGAAAGAGGCTGTCTGTTTGAAGGGTTTGAAAGGAGAAATCAGTATTCCAGAACCAAGCTATCAAAAAGGTTATAGGTGAAGTCTAGGTCAAGTCGCATGAGAGAGAAACAAAAAGGGGAACAGTCCTTGTTGATGCCAAAGGAAAAGTTTGTAACACTCGGGATGAACTGTCAATAGAAATTGGCAAAGCCAAGGAAGGAGCAGACTTCCTTGACTGTTGTGGGCACAGGCAAGGAGACGATACCCTTGAGTTTAATGGGATCCATGGTGAGTTTACCAGGTTTGACAATGAGTCCAAGGTAGTCAACCTTGGTAGTAGTGAACTTGCATTTCTCCAGCTTGAGATGGAGATTGAGTTCGGTCATGCATTGGAGGACATGCTTGGTACGTTCCTCATGAGTTTTCTTATCAGGGGAGAAGATAAGCAGATTGTCCATGTAGATAACAAGCCATCCTTCTGCGATCATGTTGTGGAAGGAGTCATTTATGAATCATTGGAAGGTGGTGGGGGAGTTGCAAAGATCAAAGAACATTACTGTGGGTTCGAAGAGTCCTTTGTGGGTAACAAACACTGCTTCCCACTGATGGCCATTTTTGATGCAGACATTGTTGTATCCCCATTGGACATTGAACTTAGTAAAGACCTTGGCATCTTTTAGTTTATCAATGAGGTCGGAGATAAGGGATAGAGGATATGCATTGCAGATGGTATGCTTGTTGATGTAGTGGTAGTCTTGGCAAGGGTGTAGTCCTCTGTCCTTCTTTTTGACAAAGAAGAAGGGTGAGGCTTGGGGGGAGTTCGAGGGATGGATTTTCCCAGTGGTGAGGTTCTCGTCTAGGAAAGAATTGGTGGCAGTGCATTCCTTGGAGGGTCAAGGGATAGAGTTTCCCTATCTTCGGGGTAAAACCTTCTTTAAGGTTTATCTCATGATCGTAGGGCCTAGAGGGGGGAACATGGTCGGTCGCTTCTTTGGAGAAGACCAAGGTGAATTTGGCGTATGCCGGGAGAAGCGTGGTTTTTGGTTTGTCCTTTCTGGCAGAGATGGCGAGCTCAGTGGCTTGGGTAATTCTCACAATCCGGGCAGATCCGAGAGGGATGTAACGAGATCCAAACCAAATGGTCTGGTATAGGGCGCAATTGCCCATAGCACAAGAGAGGAATTGGTTTTTCTCTTCCCATCCATTGTAGGAGAAGAGTTTCTCTTGTTCGGTGGCAAAGACATTGATGTGGTGGGGAGGTGCCGGTGGTGGTACCCAATAGTGGGTGTCATGTCGCTTGACGTCAGCGATGTGGGAGGAATAAAGTTCCTTTGATTGGTCAGAGGATTCCGCGATGGAAATGGTTCATTTGGTCCAGTTGATCTGGGGGTTCACGACAGAGAGCCATGGAGTTCTGAGGATGATGTTGTCTTTGAGGGACATAAGGTGGAAGAGAATGCAGTGGGCGATGCCTTCTATATTGATGAAGAGGGTTACTCTGTGTCGGATATCACTGCTTTTATTATAAGAGCTGTCCGCATTTTGGGCTCAGAGGGGTTCTTTGAGTTTCATGATGGGGAAAGAGTTTTTCTTGGCAAAGTCCCAATCCATACAGTTGATACTTGCCCCACTGTTGATGGGGGCACGAGTGTTGACAGCTTTGAGCGTGTGTGAAGGTACAATGACTTGAACAGTGATTTCTATTGCCTTAGTTACAAAAGAGGGTATGATTACACCACTACGGGGAGAAGGGAAGTCTAGCGTTGAAGTAGATCCCTGATTCAAAAATCTGAAAGAAAAGAGACACAATGAACATTTTCTTCATTGTCATTGTCCCCAACTTCTTCTAGCTTCGGAAGCGTCTTTTCTTCTACCTTATTGATGTGTTTGTTCCTTCGCTTTTTGGGAAAGGCGGAGCATTTGAAGGACATATGTCCAGGTTTTCAGCAGTGGAAGCAGAGGCCTTCCTTGTGGCAATGCTGTCATTCTGCATTGGTCAGCTTGCTTACTTGGATGACGTCAATGTCCATAGTGTTGGGGTCTTTGGCAGGAGCGGAGGAGTTTTTGGGGGAGAACAAATGGTAACCACCCGAAGGTTTCTTATTAACCTGGGCGATTTTGCAAGTGCAGTCCCATTGAGTTTGGAAGTGTATGGCTTTTTCATACCAAGAGTTGACGGTGGTGGGGACAGTGTCCATTCCCATGATCTTAGTCATGAGCACGGCGGGGACTCCAGAGGCGAAGTATCAGATGAGGACATTTTCGTCCGTGATCTGAGTAAGGGTGACTTTGTTTTTGAACTCCAAAATGTAGTTCATCAAGGTGGTGGCATGAGATTTGTCCTTCTTAGGGACAATGCTGGTGGTGAAAAGCCAGGCAACTGCATTGCCGACAGTGTTGTGGTGTTCAAACACCTTTTTGAAGGCCATTTTGAAGTCAGAGAAAGTCCCAAGATTGGGTGGCGAGTGAGTCAGAGTGGTTTGGCAGAAAGTTCCTGCCCAAGTGCATGTGGATCCCTTGGTCATATGAGAGAGGATGAAGGCAACCTTTTTTGGCATCAGTGTTGTACATGTCAATGTTAACCAAAAGGTAGGTTTCAACAGTGTTGAGCCACTCAATGGCTCAGTCGTAGGATCCATTGAAGGCCTTAGGCGCTCTGAGTTGAAGTTCAACAGGTTTCGATGACATAGTGGGTTTCTTCGGTGGAGGTGGCTGTGGAGAGGGAAGCTGGAATAAGGGAGAGCGCTGGACGTGTGTGGGAGAGGGAGGAGTGGGCTCGTGAGGGATAGAGAGTGAGTGGGAGAGCTGGTAAGAGAGTTTGGGTGTCTTCGAGCGTTTCTTCCTATGAGGGTAGGTTGAGATCTGAGAAGAAGAGATCAAAGCGAGAGTCGTCTTCTTCAGTGGTGTCCTCAGAGGTGGAGTCAGGAGGTGGGGTGGGGCAATGAGGTTGCCAATGGGGGTCGGGGGGGGGGGAGTCAGTGAGAAATAGTGGTGGCTTATGTATGTAGGAGTAGCCGGTCAGGGAGAGCTTAGACCTTTTGTTATGCTTGACCTAGGTAGGATCGGATGTAGCCCTTGAAGGCATAGGAAGGTCTTAAGATTCGAAGGTTTGAGTGTATTCCATGGACGTGTAAGCAATCACGTGGTGCAGGGGAATCCACTGACATGTAAGCGATCTAGTGGTGTAGTGAGTCATCTGGCAGTGGTCTGCAACAGTAATGACTAGGCATGGAGTACAGTTGCATTAAAGGCAATACTGACTGTCCTCAGGTTTAAGGGAGTCTACGGATGCGAGAGCAATCATGTAGCAGGCAATGGAAGACAAAGGGTCAAGGACCTTGTCAATTGCAAAGATACTAGGATAAGACAAGGGAGGTCTAAGCTAGGGATCTTTGCTGCGAGTGCTAGGTATTTATATGTAAGAGTTCCACGCATGGACCATGAGAAAGAACAACTAAGAATGGAAGTGGAAAAAGGTTGACACATCGTACAATATAAGAAGCCAATGAGAAAGCAATGCATCACTAGAATTACAAATAGAAAGATTGGAAATGGAATGTGCAGTCGATGATGTCATGACTGTGGACTGTGGAGTCATGTGAGAGAAATGGCAATTGGCAACTGGATAAGATCACATGAGACAAACGAAGGAAAGAAAGCATATAGGGCAAGAGTCAAACAAGCAACTCAAGGTAATACAGCATATAGCTAGAGAAGTTAAGGAACAGAACAGTAGTCCAGATGAATCGTAACACAAATCTCCTCTAAATTCCACCCATGGAAGGTAGGGAATAAAATGTGGTTAGAAGGTCATAATCTCCATCTCAGGTACCCATCAAAGAAGCTCACCCATAGATAGAAAGGACCCTTTAAAGTTTCCCACATAATCTCCCCTGTGGTGTATCAACTGCGCCTCCCCAGTTCCTGGAAAATTCATGATGTGTTCCATGCTTCTCTCTTATCCTTCTATCAGAAAACAACTGAGCATGGGAAAAACTTTACCAGCTCTCTGCCTGACCTCATCAATGGAGATGAGGAATTTGAAATTGCTTCCATCCTTTCCCACAGAGGCTCGCCCAGTAGACGGCAATACCTTGTATCATGAAATGGATACTCTTCCACCAAAAACACCTGGGAGTCCAAAGGAAACCTCGAAAATGCCAGACCCCTCCTCCAAGCCTATCAGCTTCGCCACCCCAAAGTCTTCCCTCCCAAGAAATAACCTCCTCACCCAATGGACACCATCTCTGCCACCGTCATCCTGCTCACCATCCTTCCATTTCTCGCCTTCCTCTATAAACAACATTTCTTCTTTAAAGTCCACATTGGTTGTTTCTACCTCTGCATCATATGGGATGATTCCCACACCATCTGCTTCACCCCCAATGTTCCTCCCCCCACTTTTAACATCTGGGTACCACCTGCCACTAACAAGAACAATGAAGAACTCCCAGCTTGGGACCCACTGGTTGACAGATGGAACCTGTTATGCTGGAGTGCAGCTTCTAGCTATAGTGACCACTTATAGGAGTAGGTTGAAGTCTCATAGAGTGAATAGAGGTCTCAGCACTTAAGATCACAATCTCTAAGGCTGGAAGACTAGAAACTACACTTGGATTGTGTAGAACTAGCTAAGGGATAGTAGTACAAGGGCAGCGTATTTATAGGGTTAGCTGTAGGGCATGGACCAAGCGGTGTGCCACAGCAAACTACTGGAAGGGGAAACAAAGGGAGTCTGCAGAGGGGAAAACCCTTGAAAGGAAAGAGGCTGTCCATTTGGAAGTTCTCAAAGGGGAAATCAGTACTTGAGAACCAAGCTATCAAAAAGGTTGTGGGTGAAGTCTAAGTTGAGATGCATGAGAGAGAAACAGAAAGGAGAATGGTTCTCATCAATGCCATATGGAAAGTTTGTAACAGAGCCATGACCCAGCTTCCTGGGACCCTTCTACTGAAACCATCCCTTCTTCTGCTCCCATTGGAGCCATTCTTCCTGACAGAGCTCTTCCCAGCCTTGACTCCCCCTTCCCAGCATGGCCAGGTTTTCCCTTTGTTCATCCCAATCCAGCTCTCACCCAATTTCCCAGGACATTTTATCCCCCCTCCAAAAATCAGATAGAAATTGATGCCAAAATTGTGGCCACTTTACCTAATGAATAAATACAAAATGCATAAATTTCTCCACCTCTTCTTTTCCTCTCTCTACCTATGTGTCTTTCCCCTGTTACACTGGAGCATAATTTCTAGCTATAGCAACCACTTATTGGAGTAGGTCAAAGTTTCATAAAGTGAAGGAAGGTCTCAGCACTTAAGATTGCAATCACTAAGGCTGGAAGACTAGAAACTACACTTGACTTGCATAGAACTAGCTGAGGAATAGTAGTACAAGGGCAGCATATTTATAGGGATGGTTGCAGAGCATGGATCAAGCAGTGTTCCACAGCAATCTACTGGATAAGGGGGAACAAAGGAAATGTGTGAAGGGGATTTCTTGAAGGAAACAAGACTGTCCATGAATGGAACAAAAGGATGTGTCTAGGTCTAATACTCTAGGATTAGACTGTCAAAGAAATTATAGATAAAATCTGAATCAAAATAAAGAAGAGAGAAACAGAAAGGGGAGTGGCTCTCCTGGAGTCCATAGGAAAAACTTGTAATATTACCCCCCATATAGGTGGGAAGTGACCTCACTTGTGAAAATTCAATCTCCATTCCTGGTTGGGCATTGATGACTAAGATGTCCAGTTCTCTGACAAAAAATGCATTATTGAGCAAGGCAGGCCTATTGGGTGTGGCCAGGAGCGTTAGTCCCACAATAGGCACACTGATAGAGGGAGCAATGCTGGTAAGAATGACCTGGGTAGTTGCAGGTGAAATAGGTATGGCCTAGAGGAGGAGATGGAGGAGGGGAAGGAGACTTGACAAGAGAATATCAGATAAGGGAGTGATGTCCAGGAGGGTAGTGTCCAGAGGATTGGCTTCCCTCATCGTCTGCATTGTTGGCAATACTAGATAGTTGGGTTCACTCTATGAGACTTTGACCTACTCCAATAAGTGGTTGCTACAGCTAGAAATTATGCTTCAGTGTAACAGGGGAAAGACATATAGGTAGAGAGAGGAAAAGAAGAGGGGGAGAAATTTATGCATTTTGTATTTATTCATTAGGTAAAGTGGCCACAATTTTGGCATCAATTTCTATCTGATTTTTGGAGGGGGGATAAAATGTCCTGGGAAATTGGGTG